>CP136069.1:194931095-194953051 GCA_032622095.1 Siphonodentalium dalli
AATTGGTGCCTCACTCCCAGAGCTCTAGTATATTTTATTAAAGGGACATCTCCTACACAGATATATACCATTTCCATGGCCATAAATATGGAATTCGGGGTTACTGGGGACTTGCTTCCCTCATATGGTGTACTTATTGACTTGAAATTGGGGAAAACCCCAATTTTCATATTATCAGCATACCTGTCCCCAAGAATTTGTGTCTCCATCCCAGAGATCTAGTATATTTTGGAAAAGAGATATATCCTGCACATCTCAGTCTACCATTTCCATGGTCATAAAAGAGATATTGGGGTTACTGGGGGGGGGGGGTGCTTCCCTCATATGGTGGGTCTGTGCCATTTAAAATTAATTCAGGGGGGTGATATCAATGCATATTAATTTTTATTTGCGCAAATGATTTACACTGAAGCGCAAATGATAGATGTTATTTTGCGAAATATTTGCGCTTGATCGTAAATGAATAATAAATGTGAAATGGGTATCCCATACATGAAATGCCGTATCTATATGCTATAGCGCGTATATCCTACAGGTCTGGGTGAACCACCGATCAATCAATAACAGCCCGATCGGGCTAAAGTAGACCGATCAGGCTAAAATAGACCGATCGTTCTTTCACAGCCAGCTTGAATCTTGGATAAAGGGAGTAGGCCTACTCTAAATTGTTCTTTCAAGTGAAATAGGCCTCCCATACATGAAACGCCTTATCTATATACTATAGCGCGCATACCCTACAGGTCTGGGTGAACCACTGATCAATCAATAATAGCCCGATCGGGCTAAAATAGACCGATCGGTCTTTCACAGCCAGCCTGAATCATGGATAAAGGGAGTAGGCCTACTATAAATTGTTCTTTCAAGTGAAATAGGCCTCCCATACATAAAACGCCTTATGTATAGCCTATAGTGCGCATATCCTACAGGTCTGGGTGAACCACCCGATCAATCAATAATAGCCCGATCGGGCTAAAATATACCGATCGGCTAAAATAATCCAATCGGTCTTTCACAGCCAGCATGAATCTTGGATAAAGGGAGTAGGCCTACTCTAAATTGTTCTTTCAAGTTACAACCATTTTTTTGTAAAAAAATTATTCTGATTCATTTTGAAACTAATGAAAGACAATGTATAATTTTTTGCTGGTATATTCATCATAAATTTGAACAAATCTTCAAGCAAAAAAAATTTCAATATTCAAGAAATCTCTTACAACAGTGTCAGGAAGACCAATCGATCTAGCTCAGCACGATTGGTCTATCATAGTGTGATGTCAATTATTATTGAAATATTGCTTATAATTTACATTTACAGAAGTCAATAATTCGCATGCAGATAACTTCACCTTGTATTCGGCCAAATATGTTGACGTTAGATTAGAAGGCAGAATTCCCAGATTTGTTTATTATTGGTGAACCTGGATAATTTCGGAGGTGTGCCAATCGTCTTTTGCACACTGTGAATACGTACTCATTCTCTCCTAAATTTGCAAAAATTCCATATATATATAAATATATATACAGAGTGTGAAAACTTTGTTAGTTGCCAAATAATTGTCGACATTTTACTTAGAAAACTTGAATGCAAAAACTATGATAGGCCCCCTATTATTATTTTTTTTTTCTCTTTTTGTTGAATCTACTTTCGTTATCGACATGCCGGCCTTTGTTTTGGCTGTTCTCCCAGTCGTGCGTGCCAGCCGATCGTCGTTATTTCGGTGGTTCCGATTTCCTCCGAATATAATTCCATGAGACCCCGCGCGCTGATTCGCTCCGAAAATGTGTTGGTATCTGAGAAGATTTCTTACTCTGATCGCAGTTTTTCAACAATTTAATACAGGGCGAGTACCGCACTAATAATATGCCACATTGGGGTTTTCTTTCTAGTTTTTTATGACCGTTCTTGTGGTATATCGGGCACAGTTCTGTCTGACATCAAATATATGCCCACCGGGAGTGAAGCTAATGACTTTAAAGTGATGTGAAACACTCCGGTAGGATGATCAAATAGAAATGGAGAATAATCATGTTCAAATTAGTTATTTTTACAGCTATAATATCCAAACTGACAACACACACCGCCATTCTTATATAATAATTAAATACAGTGACTCTTTGATGGCGAAATCGTTTTCGTTAATTTATGGATAGATACGTTCCGAATCGAGTAGTAAGTATTTACAATTGAGTAGTTCCGACGATGGTTTCTATATATATGGAGTGGTAAGGTAGATTTGCGGAGATTTTCGGCGATGTTTAGTAGAATCTAGATGCCACATTCCTCCAGTTGGCATAGTGCCTCAATACTAACTGGTCAGTTTCATGCACCGAACAAGTCCATAATATATCTTTAATTTGAATATATTTTGTTATATTTATATTATGTGTGTATACAAGGTATATATATTCAACAAAAACTTTGTTACAACCATGAGTATAACATGCAAAATCGGGCAAAAAGTCTCGGCCCCGGCGGACTCCTAAAAATTCGGGCACCCGTGCGTCTTACGGTCTTATTATATTAGTCCAAGTCTTCTCGTACTAAAACCAGCTAAGATATTTTGATGGCGAGATGCTGGCATTTAAATAAATGCCAGCATCTCGCCATAAAAATATCTTAGCTGGTTTTAGTACGAGAAGACTTGGACTACCGTGCGTCTATGCTCATGACAGTGACATGAAACAATGTCAGGGACGTGACAAGAAGATTCCGTTGGGGGGTGTTTACGCCTCCCTTGAACCAGACCAAAGCCCCAAGTTTGCAAAATTCCATTTGCACCCCTTGGGTTAGAATTTTCCAATTGTTGCCTCGAGCTTTGCAACTGATGGAACATTTCAGTCCAAATTTTGTTTACCAAAAGTACGAAACTATGCGACTGTTGCATTGGTCTAAAATCAACAAATTCCGCCCTAATTATACTGGTTTTAAAATCAAACTACGGTATATATATCAGAACAATTTCGACCTATTTTTAATTTGGTATGAAACTTTAATGTAATGTTGTTCCAGGCGGGTGTCTCCTCGTCACTTGTTCAGCACTTGAAAATTTATTTAATCCCTGAAACGACATCAGTCGGCAGGTTGAGAATTGATAGTTTAATTTTCAAAATAATATATGAAAGTAAAATATGTTGCTTTTAGACCTATCAGAATATAATTTTTCATATTTTCTTTAAAAAAATAAGAATAAAATACCAACTGAAATGGCCCATATATAGTTGGGACATTTGTAAATTACCAACACATTCAGCTGACAAAGCCAACCAACTTTTTGAAATTTCCAATCTAGCGTACACCCTGCAATGCATGCATCGTTGGAGAGTCATCACAATTTCAACATAACTTTCGTGTGTAGGCGTGACATTATATTTCCAACTGTTGAACATTTTGACCATAATTGGGGTGGGACATCCCATCGACCAGTTCTGATTAAAATCAGATTAACATCCAACCCCGTCACCAGATTCCTACCCTCGACATACCACTTAGTGTAATGAATTTGCAACTGCACATCAGCATTCATAAATCAGCGCAAGTGAGTAGACCTCGTCCTCGATATACCCCGTGAAAACATGTCGATGTGACTCAAAATGATATCATTACGCGCACAGTTGTAAATTTAACATTCCCACCTGTCGCGACGTCCCTGTTTGAAAGTCTATATAATATCTTTGCAATGATTTGTAACTGTCCATCTGCAATAGTAAAACGGCAAGTGAGTATAGACTTCGATTTATCCACGAAAACATGTCATGATGTCGCTGTGACCCAAAATGATATCATGAAGTGCACAAGTGTAAATTTACCCCCCCCCCCCCCACACACACATACACACACCTGTCGCAACGTTCCTGTTCGAAAATATCTGATATCTTAGTATTGAATTAGTAACTACATCCGCGACCAAAAACTGAAAGTGAGTTGACTTCGATATCAATTTACCCGCGAAAATATGTCAAACTCAAACTGTAATCACGCTCAGGTGTAACACTGTAAATTTAACAACCCCATCCCCACCTGTCGAAACGTCCCTGTTCGAAAGTGTCTAATATCTCAGTGATAAATGTGTAACTGTGTATCGGCCATCATAAAACAGCAGGTGAGTAGACTTCAATATCGAAAACTTGTGGTGTGGCTCAAAACAAGTGAATACTTCGATATACCCCGCGAAAACATGTCGCAGTGACCCAAAATTACCTCATTTCACCCCACCCGTCGCAACGTCCCTGTTCGAGGGTGTCTATACATTCTAATATCTCAGTAATGAATGTGTAACTGTACATCACCAGTCACAAAACAGTAAGTGAGTAGACATCGATTTCGACCGCGATAACATGTCGCTGTGACTCAAAATGACGTCATCGAACTCAGATGTAATCACCCCTACATACCTGTCCGTCTGGACTCGTCCAGGTCTCTTCAGGTAGATTGTCATCAAAACATTTCAAAATGGCGTCTCGGGTACTATTCATCAGCGGTTTTATTTTGAGCGCTATCGCATCATTATGCACACTGATCGCCTTTGCGACACCACATTGGATCGAATCTTTCGCCAACTCCGATGACAGGAAATTCTTGAAGATGGGTCTCTGGGAGGCGTGTTTTGACCACTGGAGTTACTATCGAGATTACCAAGGAAAAATCTACGACGGATGTTGGTGGATATTCTCTTTCGAATTCAGACCAATCCTAGAGTTTTTGTTACCGGGTAGGTTATAGGTTATGGTAATCCACTATATGTCGCCAACATACCTATATCTACATGATGGTGCATGTCACCCCACCCGAATCATGAACACCACTTTCCTGAGCATAGTGAATCCTACTACACATGTAGCTTTGTACCAGTTCAGAAGAGACCAAATAAAATACAGATATCATCACACTTATTTTTATGCCTTTCAGGAAATATTAGTAATGTTCATAACTTCTACATAAGAACAGGTCTGGGTGAACCACTGACCCATCTTTATTAGACCAGTTGATCTAAAATAGACAGAACGGTCTTCCTGACACAGTGCTCACTTGTGTAAGAGAGGGAACTCTAATTTTCAAGATTTTTTTTTTTATTTGAACATGTTTATATTGAATATTCCCAGGCGGTGAAAGCTGACCAGTCTGGTCTATAATAAAGATCAATTGGTGGTTCACGCAGACCTGATGAAAAGTCGTACATGTAGGTCTATAGCTGATCAAATTAAAAACTATTGTCAAAACAAGTTCTAAGAAACAATAAATTTTTTAACAATACAGTAACACCAGAGGGACTACATGTACATGTACCTGTATACCGGGTATGCATGAAACATGCCTACCCCGTACCAGTATTTGAAAATACCAGAATGACATGTACCCAAAAAACATAAGTCACCATCATAAATCTGCCCCAAAATTGGCAGTGCTATACATGTACCGGGTACCTGGTACCTCTACACATGGACCACTATAATCAAAGTAATTGACTTGAAAAAATGGGATGACGAATGCTGCTGGATGTTCTCTTTCAAATACAGACCATCGATCTACAATATACGTCCATGTACAGACCAATCTTTGAGTTTTTGCAATGTTACCCATCTTCATCCGCAATTTAGTCCGAGACAGTTGACTGTTTACAGGGGTCCTTCATGTGTAAGATATTGAACATGTACATTTGTAGGTTACATTGTATTCCCGGTGCCATGTACATGTACAGTACCTCCAAACGAAGGTGTCAACATTACACCTACATGTAGGAGTTCAGTGACATGTGACTGAATTTCATAATAAAATGAATTGTCTAAGAAATACCTGGTAATGAAAAATTTAATCTGATTTGGTGCTTGAAAATGCATACCGTGTAACAGTTTATCTCCCACACACCCACAACCCCTGCACAACTTCCCCCAGGGGCAGTAAGTTATCTCCCCCTGCCCTGTTCATCTCCCCCTCCCCGTCTGAATTGTTCTTACATACCAGTACATGTACATGTATCTTAACATGCAGCGGCCAGTTAGTCTCATTTTATCATTCAATATTTCTATGTCACCCATGTTTTCTATCATTGGTGATGGGGAAGCATGTATTTCCTTCGGCAGAGGCATTATACTAGTAGAATTTTTTTTGAAAATCACCCAGTTTATCTCCCCCATCTGAATTTTTTATACTTCAACATCTAATGACCAATTACTCTCATTTTATCATCATTCAATGTGTGTATGTGTCTAAAAAAGAGGCAATAATTAAAGTTCAGAGAATTTCCATTGAAAATTGTCAACTGGTACCGGTAGTTTACCGGTATCTCCCCCCCCCCCCCCCCCAGACAGGTAAGTTTATAACATTAAAAAAACTGTGCAGGTAATATATTTTTAAGTTAATAAATGTTCCTTAATAATGTATTTCACTGCAGGTGAAGGTCCCAACTCAAAATTGCATGATTTAAATGACTTTGTGAGCGATTTTGCTTTGCATCGCTTACACTCATGGAATTTCTCAAGAGTCAGACTGTCAAACAGTTCCCAGGATTTGTAGTTTTTTGTACTGGAGGAATATGACCTTTACGGTATACATGTACATGTGACAAGAGTAGTGATTCATGATATGATCTACATCCTACATGAACATGTATAGTGCAAGGGGCCCCTGCATATCCCCTCCCGGTTTGCCAGGTCCAATGGCCCTACATTGACCCAACAGGAGAACAAAATATTAGAATCTTGCCGGTATACATGTATACATGTACTGTGGCTGAACTATATATTCAATTCATCTATCATTTTACAAGCATACCGGCACGTACGGTATAGAGAAATTATCAGATTTGCCAGACCTGAATATTACCATTTTATTCTTAAAGGGGTACTGTACACTAAATCCAGCCATTTATGGGTCCATCTACTTATAGACTCAACAGAACATATGCAACAAATGAATGAATTTGAGCCATACATGAGTGCAAAATACACTCATTTACTGTTTGAACGATGCAAACAACATGGTAATTATAATGAAAATGAATTTATGACTGGAGTCATAAATTCATTTTCATTATAATTACCATGTTGTTGGCATCGTTCATTGAGCACATGAGTGTATTTTACACTAATCCATGGCTCAAATTCATTCATTTGTTGCGTATATTCTGTTGAGAATAAAAGAATATGATCCCATAAATGCCAGAAATTAGTGTACAGTACCTGTATATTAATCCAATGCCTTAACCCTTTACCCAACAGAACGGCCCTGTGCCAATGCATCCTATGGTCGACTCACATATATAAGAGAATGCATTGGCTTAACACATTAAAAATTATAAAATTGTTAAAGAATGTAAGAAAAAAATGGTAAAAAGTGTTTAAAAAAGATTTTGTTTAGGCCAATGCATTCTCTTAAATATGCGAGGCGACCTATGGTCGACTCGCATATATAAGAGAATGCATTGGCACAGGGCTTAACTGTAACCATCACAATGTGGTCAATGAGCCGGTTCCAACTGGAGGAATGTGGTATTCTACTAAAATCGCCGAAAATCTCAGGCAAATCGGCTGTACCACTCCATAGAAACCATCGTCTAAACTACGTTCAATTGTAAATATTTACTACTCGATTCGGGACGCATCTATAGCGATAAATTAGCGAAAACGAATTCACCATCAAGAGTCACTGCATTTAATTAAAATATAAGAATGACGGTTTGTCTGGTCAATTTGGATATAATATTTGTAAAAATAACTACTTTGGACAAGATTTTTCTCCATTTCTATTTGATCACTCTATCGGATTGTTTCACATCACTTTAAGTTTTATCTGGTTTTATTGTGCAAAGGGTGTTATTTTCAATGGAGGGGGAATAACTATATTATTATAGTTATTCCCCTTCCAGTTATTCCCCTATCATATTTTATGGCAAAAATAATTGGTGACTCGAAAATTTAGTGGACCTTTAAACCTTGTAATTTAGTGATATTGTCACTTGTGATCCCTGGTTTGTACATGCCGTCTATATACCAGTAGGTGATGACTGATTGTACAGTTTTTTTTAAACATTTCTATAATTTACAGTAATGCCCTAATTAATTGAGAGCTTTCCGATGAATGGCAACAAGCCATATTTCCGACTAAATCCTGAAATTCTGCTGTGGTTAAAGAGTCGATTAATTAGGGCATTACTGTACATTTATCTCTGATCATTCTTGCTAACGTGATCTCTGTATTTTATATTTATCTCTGATCATTCATGCTAACGTGATCTCTGTATTTTATATTTATCTCTGATCATTCATGCTAACGTGATCTCTGTATTTTATATTTATCTCTGATCATTCATGCTAACGTGATCTCTGTATTTTATATTATCTCTGATCATTCATGCTAACGTGATCTCTGTATTTTTTACCAGGATGGATGATTGCAGTCCAGGTTCTCGTCACGATCGTGCTTCTGATGCACATCGTCTCACCAATCATCCAGCTTCTACAGTTGATTGGCTGTTGCCCGGGAAAAAAATCCTATGTGGCCCTTCTGGTTGACAGTCTCCTCATGTTGATCTCAGGTAACTAGGCTTTATAATAGGGCCCTGTGAATCAGGGATTTTCATTTTGAATAAAATCTTGAATCGAATTGGGTAAGAGATTCGAAATCCCATCGAATCGAATCATTATATCAAGAGTATCGATAAACAGTGAAGAGGTGGATCAGTTCGGTAAACACTTAAATTGGTACATGTAGCAGTAACGAACCAAAAACCTATTAATAACTGATCGCCAATGTATTGTATATTACCTCACCATCTTAATGCATCTTCTGCGAAATATGCATGCATCTCATTGACCTAATAAATACTGATGGATGTGAATCATTGAATGTGATGAGTGGTGGATGGGGAGTAAATAATTTGGTGGTCCATTTATAGATCATTTGCGAAAGTGTCATCTGTCTGCATGCGTTCGCTAGTATCACTAGTTTCTTAGCACAAGAGCAATGTTGTACATGTATTCTAGCTGTACATGTAGTCTATAGAAACCATGGGAATGCAGTCAGTGTACCTGAGAGAACAGATTCAATAAAATTTGAATCAGGACAGCCGATTTCGAATCGAATCTGGCAAACTATTCTGAATCGAATTGATTCGCAGGGCCCTTATACTTTATAAGGCAACAGCATATTGTACCCGGTAACCCTTTCATGAGGTTAATGGCCGGAGCAGCGCTGCATTGTGCAGCATTAAAGATCTTATGCAAGTGCATTCTCTTATATATGCAAGTCTCCCACAGGGAGCCTCGCATACCAGTATATAAGAGATAGCATCCTGCGAACGTTTGAGATTTCGATTAGATGTGAAATCAAGCAAAAGGTTTGATTCGATTAAAAATTATCGCAAAGATTCAATAAACTATCGAACCATCCCACAGTTTCTATATCCCCAAATTTGCAGAAGATAAATTATTCAGAATCGATACGACTAATAGACGAACATCACCATCTTCGACTGCGGAACTTAAATCTGATCCTAGGTCTCACATACATGTAGCTGTTGATGCCTAAGCAGAACTAGATTCCCAGTGGGTGAATTTGGTGATGCTAGCCCACTGTGCGGGATAGTATCACTAAATTTACCCTCTGGGGACCTCATTATGCAAATGACAGACACACTATTTCAAGGCTTGATTAAGCCAACAGGTTTTATTGATACCCTTATCAGTAGAATCATGATACCATGTATGTATGAATTTTGTATAAGGGCTATCCATTATTTTGATCACTATACTTTCTATGGTAAATATACTGTACATCTAATCACCCGGTATCTGAATATACAGTAATGCCCTAAATAATCGACTCCTTAACCCAGCAGAATTACACTGAGAGCTTTCCGATGAATGGCAACAAGCCCTATTTCCGACTAAATCCTGAAAAATTACCCATAATTCTGCTGTGGTTGAGGAGTCGATTATTTAGGGCATTACTGTATTGGTGGTCAAGGAAGAAACGTGGGTGCTAAAACCTCAGAGGCTTGTAGATAAAATATTATATTAGAAATAAATGAGAGCACCTCACTTTAACTTAGATATGTCTAATTTTAGTACGCAGCAAAATATCAGAACTATTGTACTATTGTACCATACATGATTACCTTTCAGAAGTACAAATTAAGTTAGAAAATTATAATACATATTCTCTGAACTAATTTCCAACCCATGGGTACATAGGGTGCATGTGGTTACATCAGGTTACATCAGGTTACATCAGGTTACATCAGGTTACTTTACCTATTAGTTATTGTTAACAGGGTATAAAAGTAAATAATTTTTTTTCGGCTTTAAAATACCAAAATTTGCCATATACATGTATGCTTTAACTCAGACCTCTGAAGGCATAGTTTTGTGTTTACGGTGGTGCGCTCTCTTCTGTTTGTAACGAAATATTTTAACGCAAAGCGATATGGACAAACTACACAAAGTGATCTGACTGTTATAATTATACTTTAACCCTTTCTATACTGAATGGATTCTCCCACTCAGTTGTAAAAGTATACATTGGAATCATCTATTATTCATTTATTTGTTCAGATAATAAAAGCCAATAATACAATTTAAGCGGAAAGATTCATATACATTGGTGGGAAATGTTCAGATAATACTAGTGCAATGTATTTCGTGGTTCCAATACCGCAGTTGACCGCCTGACTGCGGTATTGCTCCGCGGTAATGCCGCATGTCAACCTCGTTAAGGAGGGTTAATTAATTAGAGCATAACTGTAAGTTCAATAAACAAGATATGATATATAGTATAGAGTATATACATGTAGTACATGTACCGTATATAGTATAGTACAGTATAGTATAGTAACCCTACCCACTACCACATTGAACACAACCACACCATTAATTTCTGATATAATATTTTCCATTGCAGGCATACTGATCGCAATCAGTGTTTGTATTTTCGGGATCATGTCGGATTCAGATCGACAGTGGCTGCCTCGTCCAGACCAGAACTATCTCTCGTTCTCCTTCGGACTCTGTGTATTCTCGGGATTCCTGTGTTTTTTCTCTTCGATGTGCTTTTTCGTCGAGTGCCTGAGGATTAAGGAGACAGAGAGCCGGAGCCGGCTTGCGAGAGCACCAGGACCGGGCCAGGGTTATGGACAAAGCTACGCAATGTCCAAGAATCAATATTGATGAAATGAAACAATCCAGGCCAAAATAATTATATGCTTTGTTTCCACTGATCCTACATACTGTACTATGTGCCTATCATAGAAATATATTTTTGTTTTATTTCCTTGCAGTTAGAATGATGATCATACATGTATGAAAACAACTGGCAAGTTACCTGGCAAAAAATGGGTACTTGGGTTTATACAAGTACTATATGTACTTGGATAAACCCAATGACTGAAGTAAAACCAAAAAATTGCAAAACATAAAAGGGTTAAATACCTACTTAATTTTTTAATGTCTAGATCACATTATATACACGACATATTCCATATTACATACTATTTGAAAAACCAAAAATATATATATTCCACCAGAATAGGGAACAGCTGTGGCCTAGGACCTCAGTCCATCAAGAGATAGAGATTCTCAGATTCACTCCAAGATTTACCCCGTTATATACCCCAGAATGCATCATAATTCACAACTAAGAGATAGCCTTTCATTGAGAATAATAGACTGCCAGTACAGACCAGATCGAAATTAAGCACATAACACATGTTGGTACCTTGACAAAAACAACATGCTGACAGCTTATTCGACCGGATAAGTTGAGAATACAATGTTTTGGAGCTTCCTCTTTCAAATGGTATATAATATACTGGTAGAATATGTTGTATATAATGTGATCTGGGGGTTCATGGTATATAACATACTGGTAGAATATGTTGTATATAATGTGATCTGCTGATTAAGTGGACCTTCAAGGTAGGTTCAGCTGAAATGAAGATATTTTTAATTGTGGCCCCCTCTATCCAGGAATGCATTCTCTTCAACCTGACAATTTTTACTTCTCTCCATTCCAGATACTAGTATTTTTACTTCTTGATTTTACTGAAATGCTACCGTATAATTTGTACATGTACATGTCGATTTCTTACTGAACGATTTTTATAATTTCTGTGTGATACGTTTAGTGTAGTATGTAATAGCTGTGCAAAGTCCCATCTACAGTAATGCCCTAATTAATCGACTGCTTAACCACAGCAGAATTATGGGTAACTTTTCAGGATTTAGTCGGAAATATGGAAACAAGCCATATTTCCGATGAATGGCAACAAGCCATATTTCCGACTAAATCCTGAAAAGTTACCCATAATTCTGCTGTGGTTTAGCAGTCGATTAATTAGGGCATTACTGTAAATTGTTTATACTACCAAGCCTCAATTTAGTGTGTCTGACATTTGCAGAATGAGGTCACCAGAGGGTGAATTTAGAGACGCTATCCCGCAGTGGGCTAGCATTGCCAAATTCATTCTGGGGGACTTCATTCGGCTTACATATGTAGGCTTCATCATCTGGAAAGTATCTATGGTCTCAAATTAACATTGTTTTTAGTTACTTTTTCCCTTATGTTCAGTTTCTATTCATGTATCTCCTAATTTGCAGAAGATAGAATGCATAATCGAGGTGACTAATGGGTGAACATCACCAACTTCAATTGGGGAACTTCAATCTGCTCCTATGTCTCCCATAGCAGTTGAGACCTAAGCAGAATGAGGTTCCCAAAGGGAGAATTTGGTGATGTTGGCCAGCTGTGTGGGATAGTCTCACTAATTTCACCCTGTGGGGACCTCATTCTGCAAATGTCAAGACACACTATATGCAGACTTTGCATTATGATGGCAGGTACTTGTGTTGTCACATTATTTATCAGGAATTAATTTTTATATACATATGTGTCTTAACCCTTTCAGTGCCAGGGGCCAATCTCATCGGCCCTAATTTACAGTCTGTAAAATCAGCCCTAAAAAAAAAAAAAAAAAATTATTTTTTATTTTCGATTGTTTTTTTTGTTGAAATGTTTTGGGTATGCTTAAGCATGCTATAGCGAATTTAAAAACAAACTGGTTAAAACCTTAGGGGCATGTTATAACTCAAAACTATCACCAAGTATTCATAGTAATAATTTTGATGCCCATGGAAAATATAAGATTCCCTGGCACTACTAAACCTACAAAATAAGTCTGTTAAAGAATATAAGAAAAAATTATTAAAATTGTAAAAAATTGTAAAAAATAATAACAAATGATGAAAAATTGTTAGACCAATACATTCTCTTATATATGCAAGGTGACCTATGGTCGACTCGCATATATAAGAGAATGCATTGGCACAGGGTATATGGGTCGATACAAAAATCGGACCTGGCACTCAAAGGGTTAATGATGTTAAGTATATATCGGTATGTGTCTTAATGATGTTAAGTATATACTGGTATGCAAACTTCCCAAATTTTAACCCTTACGAATCGAGTGATAACAACATGTAAGGTGGATTATCTCTCCTGAAACATGATCTACTGGTATACAGTTTCCTGAGTATGAAATAATAAATACAAATCAAAGACCCCTGTCCGGAAATGCATCTATCAATTTATATTGATTTTATTTGGAATTTTTTTCGTATAAAATAACTTTGTGTCATTCAATAATGGTCCCTGATATTCAGAACCGTCTTTTTATATTTGCATTTTTTTTTATTTTTTAGTTTCTAGGTCTTGTATATTTAATTCACATTTAATATTACAATAGATACAATCAATCAGAGACATTTTGCGGCTCGCATTCGTTCGGAGCACCACGCTGGAGGCCTCTATCTAAAAGTTATATTTATAGAACAAAGAAGTGTCCCATTAATTGAATAAACCAATATCGAAATAAAATCAATATTAATTAATAAAATCCTTTCCGGGCAGGGATTTCCAACTCATACGTATCATTTCATACCACAGTATCAACTTGATAGACAATTTTTGTGATCCACTAAAATACATTCATATTACAATACCCCTCCCCCATCCCCGGATCTTGTTGTAAATGTAACCTAAGAGAAACATATGTGTAATATCTTTGTCTACCATGTGATCCATCACATAGCATTGCAGATTTCCCAATATGGTTTATAATATTTCACATATGTAAACTTGTTATAATATATTAAATTGTTGTTTTCATTCCATTTTGTAAATAAACCCACCTGTATTCTCATCCAGCTTTTGTTCTTTACATGTTTAGTTTTATCTGTACATAATCATTTAGTAACCAATTGCCTTTTATATTTCATTCACAAGGAGACTTGAATTTCATCCACATGATGACCACCACCCATACCTGTATCGGTCCTAAAGTCAGTACACCACCCATACCTGTATCGGTTCTAAAGTCAGTACACCATGATGACCACCACCCATACCTGTATCGGTTCTAAAGTCAGTACACATCCACATGATGACCACCACCCATACCTGTATGAGGCCCCCACCCCCACCACCCATACCTGTATCGGTCCTAAAGTCAGTACACCACCCATACCTGTATCGGTTCTAAAGTCAGTACACCATGATGACCACCACCCATACCTGTATCGGTTCTAAAGTCAATACACCACATGATGACCACCACCCATACCTGTATCGGTTCTAAAGTCAGTACACCATGATGACCACCACCCATACCTGTATGAGGCCCCCACCCCCACCACCCATACCTGTATCGGTTCTAAAGTCAATACACCACATGATGACCACCACCCATACCTGTATCGGTTCTAAAGTCAGTACACCAAGTCTTATCACTCCACAACAGCTTGGGTTATCGACAAGCCTTGAAATAGGGTGTCTGTCATTTGCAGAATGAGGTCCCCAGAGGGTGAATTTAGTGATGCTACCCCGCATAGCGGGCTAGCATCACCAAATTCACCCTCTGGGAAGCAGAGTGAGGTCCCCAGAGGGTGAATTTGGTGATGCTAGCCCGCAGCAGAAGGGCGGGTTGACTCGGGAGCGGGTAGTCCTGTTCCTGTTGAATATAATTATTGTAGGGAAAGGCTGCCTTCTGTGTTCATATACCCAAAGTGTCCATTTACCTAATCTGAAGACATGCAAGCAAGATAACTCCCACCTATGATTCGGAGCATAAAGTCTGTTATACATGTAGAAGAGTAATGGGACTGGACTTGTCCAAAACAGAATCAACCCAACCGATATCCCAAGCTGTTGTGGACATAGACAGAACACAATGCGCATCTTAATCGAGACTCTTTTATCGAATGAGTTGTGGATGGCTCAAGTATTTATTTCTTGAGAGTGTAGCTCGAGCGAAATATAACTTTGCGCCGTCCGCAACGAGTTCGATCAAAGATTCGAGATAATGATGCAAGTTGTGTTCTGTATTTATTCTACACCGTTCAGTCAGATAAGTTCAATCCATGAATGTCACCTCCATTGTTACTATAGCTACCTTTAGTGTGATTTAAGTCTGACAAATAACCAGTAATTATGGGGGGATCACCGGAAGCGGATGATCGACGTAATGCACGTCATCTTTCTTGGCGACGTCAACAAGAATAGTTCCGGCCTGTTCCACTAGAGGTATACACTAATATGTATTCAATGGCTGGGATTCCGTTGAATACATGTGCTTCACGTCAATGGGTGTGGAATAAATAAACCAGTCATATAAAAAGTTTTATTATTTTGACAATATTCTACAATATTGAGTAATAAGTTGTATGAGGAGTTCGTAAACCAGGCTATTAACCCTTTACCCAACAGAAGGGCCCTGTGCCAATGCATTCTCTTATATATGCGAGTCGACCATAGGTCGCCTCGCATATATAAGAGAATGCATTGGCTTAACACATTAAAAATTATAAAATTGTTAAAAAATGTAAGAAAAAATGGTAAAAAAAGTTTTTTTTTAGGCCAATGCATTCTCTTATATATGCGAGGCGACCTATGGTCGACTCGCATATATAAGAGAATGCATTGGCACAGGGCATAACTGTAACTATCACAATGTGGTCAAGGAGCCGGTTCCAATGATATCCATATTTGTATGGTTCTATTGAGACAGACCAAAGATATTTTAGGCTGTTGAAGCTTTATTTGGCCGTTTTGTTGGGTAAAGGGTTAAATGCTGTTGCCTTGTGTTTGATCCAAAATGTTGCTTTAACCTAATGGTCCCTTTATGGAGCCCCAGAAGAATGCACTGATGAATGCCGACTGCTTGGGTCCGTGTGAGGCTCCACACAGTGCATTCTCTTATATACATGTATGTGAGTCTCCTGTAAGGAGCCTTGCATATATAAGAGAATGTACTGGCTTACAAGGTCAGGGTAAATATTGTTAATTACCACAATGTATGTTCTATCCATCCATCTCATCCAGATATCAAATACAACAATATTACATGTAAATGCTAATAAACATTAAATACAACAATATTACATGTCATGTAAATGCTAATAAACATTAAATCAAATACAACAATATTACATGTAAATGCTAATAAACATTAAATAAAAAAGTGGGTGTACTAATAAAGTCTAATAATGGACGACAAACAATAAATGGTCCATAAATGTAGCTTCGCTTATTAGTCAAAGCAAATATTGTAGCCAGAATACTTTTCTCCGGAGTGTCGTGCTTTTTTTTTCATGCCTTTGAAAATCAATAAAATAATTTGAGATGTTGCCCTTTAACCCTCTCTATACTAAAGCATCAATTAATGAGTAGTTAGGAAATGTTCAAATAATAAGTTTAACCCTTACTATACTAAAGCATCATTGATGAGTAGTTATTCCATAGGAAAGGTTCAGATAATAAGTTTAACCCTTTCTATACTAAAGCATCATTGATGAGTAGTTATCCCATAGGAAATGTTCAGATAATAAGTTTAACCCTTTCTATAGCAAAGCATCATTGATGAGTAGTTATCCTTTAGGAAATGTTAAAATAATAACAGATAAACATTTCCCTCAATAAATAGGGCTCCTGCGATCTGAAATTTTATTTATCTGTCTTCTGCTTTTACCACATGAACATCACTCCAAATGAATAATCGACCATTCCAATGTGCAATTGTTAACTTTTTTTAACCATTTAGTATAGAGAGAGTTAAATTAACCCTTTACCCAACGGAAGGGCCATGTGCCAATGCATTCTCTTATATATGCGAGTCGACCATAGGTCGCCTCGCATATATAAGAGAATGCATTGGCTTAACACATTAAAAATTATAAAATTGTTAAAGAATGTAAGAAAAAATGGTAAAAAGTGTTAAAAAACTGATTTTTTTTTAGGCCAATGCATTCTCTTATATATGCGAGGCGACCTATGGTCGACTCGCATATATAAGAGAATGCATTGGCACAGGGCATAACTGTAACTATCACAATGTGGTCAAGGAGCCGGTTCCAATGATATCCATATTTGTATGGTTCTATTGAGACAGACCGAAGATATTTTAGGCTGTTGGAGCTTTATTTGGCCGGTTTGTTGGGTAAAGGGTTAAGCATTTATTATAGAAAGATTAACAAGAGATTTTTAAAAAAACATTGTTCTGTCTTGATGGTCCTCTAAATGTACGGTACCATTTTGGCAAGAATGTGATAGTTTTTTCACGAACATTATAAAGCACTGAACATGTCACTGAGCCTTCCTTTTTCATAACTTGACAATTTATCACATTCCGTGACCTGACTGTAAATAAGGGCATCAAATTTTTATACATAACTTTATGTAATAAAATGTGAGATATATATATATTTTGTCCATTTCTTTGTGCAGTTGAGAAGAATTTTCAAAAAATCTCAATTTCAAACTTTATAACCAATGTATGCTATTGTACCATAACATCTTTTTACCCTCACAATATGGGAGATATGCTCTAATTTTGTAAAAGAAAAAAAAGAAAAGTGGTTTAATATAAAAACAAGAGTTTTTGAGGTGGTAATTTGAGAGTATGACAGGAAATATTTGCAAGAAAACTCACTGCTTTATCTACCTTAGGAATCCAACTAGGGTCTATACTCTTTCTACTATTAGAAATCATGACTGTCTGCGAGAAATTTCATATTCCAGTTTTTTTGGTTTGCCTTTTGCAGAACTATTTGTTTTTTTATAGGAAAAATTGCCATAAAACTACATAATGTCTAAAAAGATGAATTAGTATTGAGTGTTTATATCTGTCAGATTATTGTAAACGTTGAATGATAGTTATGTTGTTTTATGTTATTTTGATTCTCACAATCAAGAAATATATAGTTCTGCAAATGGCTACCAAAAATCTAAAATATCCAATGAAACATGTTTGATTTATTTTCTCGCAGACAGTCATGATGACATTAAGTAGACGAATTGAAGTAGACAGGCTATGACCCAAGTTTGATTCCTAAGCTAGATAATGCAGTGTGCGTTGTTTGCAAATATTTCCTGCGAAACCCTCAAATGACCACCTCAAACAATCTTTTTTTTTTGTAATAAAAAAACATTTACATGTCATATTTCGAACATATATCTCTCATATTGTGCGGGTAAACAGGTGTTGTTGTAGTGCTAATACAAACATTGGCACCAGAAGGATAATGATTTTTTCCTTCTATTTGTTTGTTTGAAATTCAGATTTTTTAAAGGCTCACTTAATTTTCGAATGCCCAGATAACATTATTCCATATTATATACCATTTGGAAGAGGAACCATAAAAATATATACTCCACCAGAATACGAAGCAGCTGTGGGCTAGGACTGTCCACAAAGTGATAGAGATTCATTCCAAGACTCCCCCCTTGTCAACCCAGAATGCATCATAATTCAAACTAAGAGTTAGAGTTATTACCCTTCCATTGAGTATAATAGACTTTATTGTACAGACCGGATCAGAATTAAATACAGGACGCACCTTGGTACCTCGACAAAAACAACATGTTCCCTGTTTATTCGACCGGATGAGTTGATAATACAATGTTTTGGAGCTTCCTCTTTCAAATGGTATATAACATTGAGTATGTTGTATATAATGTGATCTGGTATATAACATGGAATATGTTGTATATAATGAGATCTGGGCATATAACATGGAATATGTTGTATATAATGTGATCTGGTATATAACATGGAATATGTTGTATATAATGAGATCTGGGCATATAACATGGAATATGTTGTATATAATGTGATCTGGTATATAACATGGAATATGTTGTATATAATGTGATCTGGTATATAACATGGAATATGTTGTATATAATGAGATCTGGGCATATAACATGGAATATGTTGTATATAATGTGATCTGGTATATAACATGGAATATGTTGTATATAATGAGATATGGGTATATAACATGGAATATGTTGTATATACTGTGATCTGGTATATAACATGGAATATGTTGTATATAATGTGATCTGGTATATAACATGGAATATGTTGTATATAATGTGATCTGGTATATAACATGGAATATGTTGTATATAATGTGATCTGGTATATAACATGGAATATGTTGTATATAATGAGATCTGGGTATATAACATGGAATATGTTGTATATAATGAGATCTGGGTATATAACATGGAATATGTTGTATATAATGAGATCTGGGTATATAATATGGAATATGTTGTATATAATGAGATCTGGGTATATAACATGGAATATGTTGTATATAATGAGATCTGGGTATATAACATGGAGTATGTTGTATATAATGAGATATGGGTATATAGTATGGAATTTGTTGTATATAATGAGATCTGGGTATATAATATGGAATATGTTGTATATAATGAGATCTGGGTATATAATATGGAATATGTTGTATATAATGAGATCTGGGTATATAATATGGAATATGTTGTATATAATGTGATCCGGTATATAACATGGAATATGTTGTATATAATGAGATCTGGGTATATAATATGGAATATGTTGTATATAATGAGATCTGGGTATATAATATGGAATATGTTGTATATAATGTGATCTGGGTATATAACATGGAATATGTTGTATATAATGAGATCTGGGTATATAACATGGAATATGTTGTATATAATGAGATCTGGTATATAACATGGAATATGTTGTATATAATGAGATCTGGGTATATAATATGGAATATGTTGTATATAATGTGATCTGGTATATAACATGGAATATGTTGTATATAATGAGATCTGGGTATATAATATGGAATATGTTGTATATAATGTGATCTGGTATATAACATGGAATATGTTGTATATAATGAGATCTGGGTATATAATATGGAATATGTTGTATATAATGAGATCTGGGTATATAACATGGAATATGTTGTATATAATTAGATCTGGGTATATAACATGGAATATGTTGTATATAATGTGATCTGGTATATAACATGGAATATGTTGTATATAATGAGATCTGGGTATATAATATGGAATATGTTGTATATAATGTGATCTGGTATATAACATGGAATATGTTGTATATAATGAGATCTGGGTATATAATATGGAATATGTTGTATATAATGAGATCTGGGTATATAATATGGAATATGTTGTATATAATGAGATCTGGGTATATAATATGGAATATGTTGTATATAATGTGATCTGGTATATAACATGGAATATGTTGTATATAATGTGATCTGGTATATAACATGGAATATGTTGTATATAATGTGATCTGGTATATAACATGGAATATGTTGTATATAATGTGATCTGGGTATATAACATGGAATATGTTGTATATAATGTGATCTGGTATATAACATGGAATATGTTGTATATAATGTGATCTGGTATATAACATGGAATATGTTGTATATAATGTGATCTGGTATATAACATGGAATATGTTGTATATAATGTGATCTGGGTATATAACATGGAATATGTTGTATATAATGTGATCTGGTATATAACATGGAATATGTTGTATATAATGTGATCTGGTATATAACATGGAATATGTTGTATATAATGTGATGTGGGTATATAACATGGAATATGTTGTATATAATGTGATCTGGGTATATAACATGGAATATGCTGTATATAATGTGATCTGGGTATATAACATGGAATATGTTGTATATAATGTGATCTGGGTATATAATATGGAATATGTTGTATATAATGTGATCTGGTATATAACATGGAATATGTTGTATATAATGTGATCTGGGTATATAATATGGAATATGTTGTATATAATGTGATCTGGTATATAATATGGAATATGTTGTATATAATGTGATCTGGTATATAACATGGAATATGTTGTATATAATGTGATCTGGGTATATAATATGGAATATGTTGTATATAATGTGATCTGGTATATAATATGGAATATGTTGTATATAATGTGATCTGGTATATAACATGGAATATGTTGTATATAATGTGATCTGGGTATATAATATGGAGTATGTTGTATATAATGTGATCTGGTATATAACATGGAATATGTTGTATATAATGTGATCTGGGTATATAACATGGAATATGTTGTATATAATGTGATCTGGTATATAACATGGAATATGTTGTATATAATGTGATCTGGTGATTAAAAAATTAAGTGGGCCTTTAATAGAACAAATAGGCCAAATTTTATGAACTAATTTAATTCCTATTAAAGATGGTCTATCTATTCCGGGGCACAATTACATACTTTGATAAATTAATCCGATTTCAAGACTGCAAAAAGCTATTTTGTAAATAAATTACAGATACAACTGAAGATTGGGTATATTATTTGTCTATAAAGTCAGACTAAAGCGGTTTATTCAATCATAAGATCGTGGTTACAAAATCTATAGTTCAAATACAACTTGCGGTGATTGACGCTGCTAATAAGATAGAGTTGTCCTTCTTGGTTCGCTTTTGGTGCTCTATGAACGTTTTCGGGCGGATTTCTGTTCTAAAGATAGCCCATAAAACTGTCCGGTGGATGTGATAAGAAATTATA
>CP136069.1:194953151-195142976 GCA_032622095.1 Siphonodentalium dalli
GAAACTAATTTTAATAGAGATATCTAGAGATGTACATACATGTACGATAGGAATTTCATCGGCTTTTCAAAGAGGTTGGTTGTCTGAGCTGTTTTTGAGGGTTAGGGAAGCCCACATAACTTAACTCATTTAGTTTACTTCCATTTACTCCAGCACTCACTACCAAGTTCTGGTACCTGACCAGAGGATTATTGTTCTGCGCAAGCCTGACTTTAGTGTGCCTGTGATTTGCAGAATGAGGTCCCCAGAGGGCGAATTTAGTGACGCTATCCCGCATAGTGGGCTAGCATCACTAAATTCACCCACTGGGGACCTCATTCTGCTTAGGCCTCATCTTCTCTGGAAAGTTTCTTTATTATCTAATTTCTATAGAAACTTCTTCACACAGATTCTCTTTCATTTTTAGTTTTGTTTCTCTATATCCCCAAATTGGCAGACACCCCAATGGGTGCACTGTGCACATCATAATATTCACCATCTGGGAACTTCAATCTGAGTCTAGGGATCCCATACCATGAGGTCATGCAGAATGAGGTCCCCAGTGGGTGAATTTAGTGATGCTAGCCGACTGTGCGGATAGCGTCACTAAATTCACCCTATGGGACCTCATTCTGTAAATAACAGACACACTAAACTCAGACTTGGTTCCATGTATTTAACTAACCAATGAAAGTGCAACATTTTTATATTGACATGTCCTAATTGCATGCATCCAATTAATATTAAAGATATGTATAAAATAATTTGTATGTTATATATCATTTCTCTGTTCATATGTATCAAAGCATTCATAAAAAACAATGTATATATATCATACATTTCTAATAATAAACTTTTCTAAGTTTCCACTTTGTATTTTACACTCGCTCAGTAACCGCAAGGAAAGCTACAATGTTTTGAGGTGAGATATGAGAATAATCAGATTTAAAATATTTTGAGTTATTGCATTGGATAGCATGTGTCTATGGATTGGGTTAAGCTGATCATTGGAAAGATACAAACAATATCTTTAAAGGCCCACTTAACCCAACAGAACGGCCCTGTGCCAATGCATTCTCTTATATATGCGAGTCGACCATAGGTCGCCTCGCATATATAAGAGAATGCATTGGCTTAACATATTAAAAATGATAAAATTGTCAAAGAATGTAGAAAAATATTATAAAAATTGTTAAAGAATGTAAGAAAAAATGGTAAAAAGTTATTTTTTAGGCCAATGCATTCTCTTATATATGCGAGGTGACCTATGGTCGACTCGCATATATAAGAGAATGCATTGGCACAGGGCATAACTGTAACCATCACAATGTGGTCAATGAACCGGTTCCAATGATATCCATATTTGTATGGTGTTATTGAGACAGACCAAAGATATTTTAGGCTGTTGAAGCTTTATTTGGGCGTTTTTGGCCGGTTTGTTGGGTAAAGGGTTAATTTTTAAATGCCCAGATAACATTATACACAACATATTCCATATTATATATCATTTGGAGGAGGAACCATAAATATATTCTACCAGAATACGGAACAGCTGTGGCCTAGGAGTGTCCACAAAGTGACAGAGATTTTCAAATTCATTCCAAGACCCCCCCCCCCCCCCCATTGTCGACCCAGAATGCATCAAAATTCAAATTAAGAGATAGAGTTAGGGGGGGGGGATGGATGGAAAGTATTGATACTTTCTGAACCGATTGATACCAAAAACTATACATGTGAGGGCTGTGTCATAAACCTGAATATAAAATATGAACACGATTGAATAAAACATACTCTGGTTATTGTGGATAGCATGTCTGCGGACATACGACAGATGGTTGATACAAACGTCAGCATTATGTGTACCATACATAGTATGTGTCCACATAAGAATGCATGATCATCATATTAGATCCAATTTTGGAGAAGCTGCATTTAAAATACCTCCCCGATATGTAAATGTACTTCAACCAATAATTCATAGTTTGGTTAAAACCAGAGTATTCCCCCTTCCAAGCTATCCCCGTCTGTCACTTTCTGATTAACCAATACATGCATCTTCAAAATTACAACATCTTGTCAATTGCCGACTATCTGATATTGTGAATTTGAGACATTTCTACCAATATTTGACCTGTTCAGTTACACATACCTAACATGTTGGTCTATAGGTAGTTAAATATTGAACTCGGCTCGGTCAGTTGGCATCTTTACCGAGTTGAATCGGACCATGTAGTAATCGCTTACAATTAAAAGTTACCATTATTCGCAAAATCCTTACTTATCAAGTGGCATAACCCACTGAAATATAAATCAAAGTCCACAATTGTCCAATATGTAAGAGAGTCCAAAGCACATTAAAGGTACTCAATCCGATCAGATGCTCCTAAATTACTATTTCTTTGGCTTTGGGGTAAAAAATATTTGATTCGAGTCGAGGAACGCACCACCCATCAAAGCTCACGGTGTCAGATGAGATATAGATTTTCTTATTCAAGTGGTTATTATTACCACTTGATTTTAGAGTTATCCACCTTCATCACCATGTGGTTCTGGTCCACAAACAATAAAAATAGCAAACTTCAAAAATCAATATCCAATCACCCTGAGCTTTGATGGGTGGGTTCATCGACACGAATCAAATATTTTTTACCCTTGAAGCCAAAGAAATAGTAATTTAGGAGCGTCTGATCGGATTGAGTACATGTTTTGTCCTACTGCCACGTAAATAGATACACATTTTCAAACTCTATGCATACCGACTTATTTAGCATTTTTTTTTTTTTCGGGGACGGATTTGAACCGGATTATAACAGCAAGTGCCTGATTAGATAACTATGCTTATTCCACACATTGAGTGAACAATGGCTTGACCTGGAGAATTAGAGCACTGACACTTTGTTTATACATCAATCATTGCGCTGAGTTGGACTCTTAATTTCACAACCACTGTCCAAACTAAACAAAGAGAACGGCTGCACAGAGTTGAATGTAGACCAGAAATTAAAATTATAAAAGATCCCCAGTCTACACCAGTCTATGTCAAAATTAGCTTTTTACTTTTTTTTCCCCTCTTGTTCTGTTTTTCAAATAAAGGCATAAGATGAGACTGTTGGCTCTTTCAAGCATCTTGGTGTTACACCCCCCCCCCTCCCCCAATACTAATCTGCAGAGCCAAGAATTTAAGAGCTCAGCATCAAGTACATGTACATGTATGTCAAATCTACCACATGGGAGTTCGGTTGGTAGCGCTTTCTGTGTTCGGATTTCGGAGGTAAAAATTTATGCATTTGTTCACTTATGGACTAAAAAATCTGTCCAATGTTCGGAATAGAGAGGTTCCGGTTTACAGAGGTAATTGTTTATGTTCGGTGTGGAGAGGGATTTGGTTTATAGAGGGTCCAGTTTGGAGAGAAGGTTTCACTGTATAAGAGAATACATTGGCCTAACAATATTTACCTTGACAGCCAGTGCATTCTCTTATATATGCAAGACTCCCTATGGGAGACACGCATATAAGAGAGAATGCACTGGCACCGGATCTTCAATGCTGCACCAGCGCAGCTCATGACATGAAAGGGTTAACCCCGAAGAAATAGAAACGAGAGGTTGCAACACGGGTGCTGGGATACTCCCATGGTGAAAATTGAAATATGGGCAGGTCGGAAACCAAATTGTGAAAAAAATGTGATGAACGAACAAATTACTTGACAATTCTAACAAATGACTGATGGAAATCCAATGTTTTCAGATAAAGAAAGAGATAACTCTTGAATGGAAAATGTGAACAATGTCAGTGAACCCTCTTTTGAAAGCCCTCCTGATGCCAAACCTGCATACCAAATTTCATCGAGATCCGATAACCCAGTGTTGAGATATATGAGCAGACGGACAGAAAATGTGAAAAACGTCAATGAACCCTCTTTTGGTAGCCCTCCTGATGACAAACCTGATACCAAATTTCATTGAGATCTGATCACCCATGGTTGAGATAATATGAGTGGCTAGATGGACGGACGGACGGACATACAGATGCATGTAATCCAGTATACCCTCCATATTTTGGGATGTATAATTAAGGGTGTTTTTTTAAATTAGACAGGGCCATTTTAAATTCAAGACATCAGATGTAAATCTGAACCTGGCTACTGCCGCCAAGCCAAAGGAGAATGAGCAATCACACATATATATTGTGGATAAAATATATAATTTTATTTGGTCGTGTGTGTCACATAATATATGTTTCATTCATCAAAATCAGGGATGTAATGACAAGGGAATTGGGGGGGGTGGGGGTTCACACACCCCCTAACCTGGATTACATTAACAATATATATATATAGCTGAAAAACACATGTAAATTGCAGACAGCGAAATATGTTTCAATTTTTCTATCAATATTTTGTGAAAACTAAGTAGCTTTTAGATTAGATCAATAGTTGAAACATATCATTCTTCTGAATGCTCCGATTGAAAAGCCTTCAAATAGTCTGTCTGTCCTTTACAAAATGAGGTTTCCAGAGGGTGAATTTAGTGATGCTATCCCACATGGAGTGCTAAGATAAAAAAATTCACCCTTTTGTGAACCTCATTCTACTTAGGCCTCAACTGCTATGGGAGACCTGGGATCAGATTAAAATTCCCCAGTTGAAGTTGGTAATGTTCACTCATTAGTCATCTTTAGATTATGCATTTTATCTTCTGCAAATTAGGGGATATAGAAACTGCCCCCAGGGAAAATGTAACTGAAAACATTGTTAATTTGAGACCATAGATACTTCCCAGAAGATGAGGCCTAAGCAGAATGAGGTGAATTTGGTGATTCAAGCCCGCTGTGTGGGATAGCATCACCAAATTGACCCTCTTGGAACCTCAATCTGCAAATGACAGACACACTAGTATTTGCAGGCTTGCTTCCGATTGGGTTTTAGTCCTCAACTGGTTATTTGCAAATGTAGTCATAAATTTGATATTTTTCTTGTCCATGGAGGTAACAGGCCTGAGACACCCACATGCGAGACACCCACAGGCACTGATGAGTCTGGTAAAATAAATTATTTAACCATTTCATGACAGGAGCTGTGCTGGTGCAGCATTTAAGATCCTGTGCCATAGCATTCTCTTAATACATGTATGCAAGTTTCCCTTTAAGGAGACTCGCATACGAAAGATAATCCATTGGCACAGGGTTATAACAAAATTTCAGGAAGCTCCAGTCATAAAAGGGTTAATTTGTTTCTGATGTATCACAATTACATTCTTGATTCATTTTATGAGATGTATGGTGGGGATATAAATAATTTTAGTTATACATAATACATGATTTTGTCATATAGTATAATAGATGCGTGACATAAAAAATAAAATATTACATGTATACGTTCTCATCTTGTCTGGCACATATAAATTATTTGGTCATATACATTGTAGATGCATGATGAAAAAAATTAAATATTACATGTATACGTTCTCAACATGTCTGGCATATATACATGAATCAGACATGGCTTTAAAATCTCCCAATGTTTCACAACTAACTGGAGAAAGTTTTTTATTAATACTGTGATACATGAACATACTATATAAATCTTGCTAATCTTGTGAAGCATTGAACAGCATTATCTGAATATTGTGATGTCTCAACGCAATTGATAATTAGGCCAAAAAAACAAAAACCTGTGTTTAGGGTTTCCCTACCTACCCTAGAAAAATGTGCCTACCCAAAACTTTTTATTGGACTGTGGACAAAGATGTTTTTTTTTGTCAGTGGGAAGGCCATTGAAAGATATCTTACCCATTTTCATCCTCCTATAATTTGTATAAACACATTTAAAAGTTTATTAGTGCTCTTACTAATTCAAGATAACAATATTTAGTATTGAACCATTCAATTAATCTGAATTTTTAAGCTTTCTAGATTGAATTGTCAATGACCCAATGGAATTCAGAATAAAAATATTTGAACAAAAAAAATTCCCTATGAGTTTCAAAGCAAATAAAACCATTATGTTATACCTATTATGTTCTTAAGTGGCCACTGAAGACATAGAAAAACTCAAATTTCTTGTATCGGTGAAAAAAATGACAAAAAGTGGATTTTAAAAAAATGGTCCGGCCGCGGGGGACCCACCCCCCCCCTAGGCCCTATATGTTGCAAATTTTTTCCGACCCCCCCCCCCCCCCCGACCAACCTACCCTAATTGTTATAGACCATGTAACCCTAAACACAGGTATTATTTTTTTTGGCCTTAGAAAATATTCACCTGGTATCCCACATGAAATCAATGATTTGTCATCATTCAATCACAGGAGCTTGGAATTTGGTCAAAACCCCTCTTTTATTGGCGGAACCACCACCCGGGACCAAAGGTCACGGAAGGAACGAAACAGAAAATTGTTGCCACCTATTTTGAACTCAACTGTATTCCTACAAAAAATATATTTTCACTAAAAACTTTTGGTACCTCTTACACCTTAGATGCCAATCTACAACATTCCATAGGTATATTTTTCCAGTTCTTCGAAAACCTCACTTTATTTCGGTAATGTATTGTAAATTCAACAACGAACACAAATCTGCGACACCTACATCACCCGTTCTAGAATCTGAATGACAAATGGCACAAAACCATTTTTCCGGAATAACAAAGTCGGAACGAAATTAAATCGAAACCTAAATTTAAAGCCCGCGAAATTCAAAAATATTTGAAAGTGCGTGCGGTTTTCGAACTTAGGCGCCAGAAAACTTAAATCTGTTTATGTTTGCGTCATACTATGCTCATTTTTGAAGATCTAATCCTGATGTTTTGTGCATTTTCCTGAAAATTTCTGTATTTTTCTGTGTCTGCTGTTCTTCATTAGACTGAATGGTAATTTGTACATATATTTCATATTTAATTTATTTCTATTTATGGCACGACCACCTGGTATTGTTTTTTTCTTCTTGTTTTATGTTCGTTATGTACAGGTAGGCCTATATGTACTACTTGACTTTGTAATGCTACTGCTTGCAATGATTGGTCATACAGGGACCAAAACTCTCTAGCTCCCTCTCTCTCTCATAGGAGCTTGTGTCGCGCTCCGTTGTATAGGCCAAAAATATCCATCATATAATAGTAATAGTAATCAACCAACTGATTACTGGTCGAATATCACGAAGTAGAAGAAAAAGATATATAGACTCACGGGGAGGCCTGGTATATATGCATATGCATGAAGCGATTCCTTTGTGCGTTTTGGTGCAGATTCGTTGCCAGAATATCTTAATTATTTCCACATCAAATGCTGTTTTTTACTAGTTCTGACGAACAAATATATGTCTTAGTTGATGAGAGAAGACATTTTTCTTGAGTTAGGTAACGATATTGGCCATGCATATATAGAACGAGTGTTTAGTTTCGCGAAATTCAAATTTGTCAATGTAGGGTACAAAAACTCGCCATTAATATGCCAAATACAGTAACAAAATGTAATAAGATTCTTTAATGTAAGAGCACAAAATTAACCTACGTATTCTTCACAGTATACGTTTTATTTGTGCGTTTGCAAGTTGTATATAATACAAACTGGTTTACCGAATAACTAGTTTATAAATTTGAGTTAGTGATAAACTCGCTAACATAAATTTTATTTAATAAGCAACTATAAGTATTGTCAACTGTACTGGTACCAGGATCTATAAATAGTATACGTCACTCGTGACTCGTGTGTCGTAACGAATCAGCACCAAAACTCTCAAAGAATGGCTTTATGCATATGATTATATAGCCTGTGCTCATGAATTGGAAATTCAATTTTTAAATTCAAGACAGCTAGCCACCATCGGCATTGTTTTAAATCAAAATCAAAAATACCAAAAAAATATTAAAAACATTACTTAATGTAACTTTCGCTGATGGGGTCACTGTCACAAGGCTCCGCGATCCGATCACATTCGTAGCCAGGTTTTTTAATCGATCACAAATGTAGCCAGCTTTTCTATGGCGATCACATTTGTAGCCAGCTTTTCATATTCAGGCGAGCCTCAATGAACACGATCAGGTTAATCTAATTTTTCTGAGTTGATGGATGAAAACAACTTGAATTTAGTTTTGATATAAGTTCATTTATAACCTGATGTTTCGGATCAATGTCGTTGGAATGCTCGAATTATATTCCAATATAAGTTGATAAACGAAGTCAGTTTTGGAGCATGACGTCGACATTTTAGTCACGAACGTGATGACGTCATATTTCGGGCAATATAAACCACGAATTAGAAAAGCTGACTACGAATGTGATCGCCGGTGAAATAAGCTGGCTACACTGGCTACGAATGTAACCGTCACTGACCGGAGTCTTGTGACAATGACCCCATCGGCGTAACTTTCATGGTCGATGAAACGAGTGGCTGAAATCCGACGGCGGCCATGTTTCTATGACTAATTACACGACGATCGCACCAATGTTACAGTCTCTAGCAATGATTCGTTCTCATTTTGATACCAATGTCATGACCCATGAACAATTTAACGATGATCGGTTCATCGACATAGGCCTAGGCTCTAGACAGTGTTATTGATTTAATTATATATGCGGTGTTGTCGCTGAAATCCGACGGCGGCCATGTTTCTTTGAGAATTCACAGCAAAATGACTCGTTCCCATCTATCTGTCAATGTCAACCTCCGTGATAAATTTAATTATGATCGGACCAACACTGCGACCTCTTGCCCACGGTGCTAAATGATGCAATTTTGAAATCCAAGATGGCTGTTGGCGGCCATTTTTTTCATGCAAATAAGCCCAAAATGACTCGGTGTCGTCTATATATCAATGTCATGATCGATGAACAATTTTGTGATGATATAGGAGCATCGACACAGGCTCTAGGCTGTGTAATTGATTAAGATTTATCTAGTATTATCACTTAAATCCACGATGGCTGCAAGTGGCCATGTTTTTTATGCAAATGAGCCCAAAATAATTCGTTCCCATCTAGACGCCAATGTTATCATCCATCAAAAAGTTCATGATGATCAGTGCATCGGTACGGTCATGTAATAAACATGTAATCAGCAGCTATGTTCGAAATTATAAACGGTACTTTCATGCTATCCGTCTCCGGATCATAGTTTTAAAGTTTCCGCATATTTTGGTACCAGTTCCGCTACTCAGATTCTAGAACGGGTGATGTAGGTGTCGCAGATTTGTGTTCGTTGGTGAATTTACAATACATTACCGAAATAAAGTGAGGTTTTCGAAGAACTGGAAAAATATACCTATGGAATGTTGTAGATTGGCATCTAAGGTGTAAGAGGTACCAAAAGTTTTTAGTGAAAATATATTTTTTGTAGGAATACAGTTGAGTTCAAAATAGGTGGCAACAATTTTCTGTTTCGTTCCTTCCGTGACCTTTGGTCCCGGGTGGTGGTTCCGCCAATAAAAGAGGGGTTTTGACCAAATTCCAAGCTCCTGTGATTCAATGAACTGATCCAATTAAATATTGCAAGTAGCTTTCATGCTATTTTCGCCAAAATAGTGATAAAAAATTAATATACATTCTCAAGATTTATCTAAAAAAAACATATACATAAAACTCTTGACTAGATAAGATAATATAAAAATACTGAGGTTTATTTGGCGAAACAGTCATCTTAAGATGCCCCATCTGATTTGAGATCATACAACTGAGATACCCTGCCTGATATAAAGGGGTCCCCATCTGATTTGAGACCATACAACTGAGATACCCTGCCTGATATAAAGGGGACCCCATCTGATTTGAGACCATACAACTGAGATACCCTGCCTGATATAAAGGGGACCCCATCTGATTTGAGATCATACAACTGAGATACCCTGCCTGATATAAAGGGGACCCCATCTGATTTGAGACCATACAACTGAGATACCCTGCCTGATATAAAGGGGACCCCATCTGATTTGAGATCATACAACTGAGATACCCTGCCTGATATAAAGGGGACCCCATCTGATTTGAGACCATACAACTGAGATACCCTGCCTGATATAAAGGGGACCCCATCTGATTTGAGATCATACAACTGAGATACCCTGCCTGATATAAAGGGGACCCCATCTGATTTGAGATCATACAACTGAGATACCCTGCCTGATATAAAGGGGACCCCATCTGATTTGAGATCATACAACTGAGATACCCTGCCTGATATAAAGGGGACCCCATCTGATTTGAGATCATACAACTGAGATACCCTGCCTGATATAAAGGGGTCCCCATCTGATTTGAGACCATACAACTGAGATACCCTGCCTGATATAAAGGGGACCCCATCTGATTTGAGACCATACAACTGAGATACCCTGCCTGATATAAAGGGGACCCCATCTGATTTGAGATCATACAACTGAGATACCCTGCCTGATATAAAGGGGACCCCATCTGATTTGAGATCATACAACTGAGATACCCTGCCTGATATAAAGGGGACCCCATCTGATTTGAGATCATACAACTGAGATACCCTGCCTAATATAAAGGGGACCCCATCTGATTTGAGATCATACAACTGAGATACCCTGCCTGATATAAAGGGGACCCCATCTGATTTGAGACCATACAACTGAGATACCCTGCCTGATATAAAGGGGACCCCATCTGATTTGAGATCATACAACTGAGATACCCTGCCTGATATAAAGGGGACCCCATCTGATTTGAGACCATACAACTGAGATACCCTGCCTGATATAAAGGGGACCCCATCTGATTTGAGACCATACAACTGAGATACCCTGCCTGATTTAAAGGGGACCCCATCTGATTTGAGACCATACAACTGAGATACCCTGCCTGATTTAAAGGGGTACTGTACACTAAATCTCGCCATTTATGTGACCATCTACTTTTATTTTCAGCAAAATATATGCAACAAATGAATGAATTTGAGCCATAGATTAGTGCAAAATACACTTGTGTGCTCTATGAACGATGCAAACAACATGGTAATAATTATAACTCCATCCATTTATTCATTTTCATTATAATTACCATGTTGTTTAGATTATTCATAGAGCACACAAGTGTATTTTGCACTAATCCATGGCTCAAATTCAATCGTCTGTTGCATATATTCTGTTGAGTAAGGAAGGAGATGGTCCCATATATGGCCTGATTTAGTGTAGTATCCCTTTAACACCCTTATTTCACTATTTATTTTGAATTCAGAGGTAAAAAATATTTGATTTGAGTCAAGGTAACCACTCGTCAAAGCTCAGAGTTATTAGATGTCTATTTTTTAAAACTGTTTATTTTCCCCACATCAAATATTTGTCAGCCTAGCAAAACTTCTACCGGAAATTTACAAGAGTTCGAGAGGTCACAGTTCGTGGTGTCTTCGACAGATATGATTTTCGGAAGAAAATACGAAGAAAATTGTTGCCAGAAACAAAATTGACAGTATGCATGTGGGTGCATACTTATCCTGATTCAGTAATCATGTTTTATGCATAAAAATAGACAAGTTATAATACCATGCGATCACACGTTATAATACCATGCGATCACACGTTATAATACCATGCGATCACACGTTATAATACCATGCGATCACACGTTATAATACCATGCGAGCACACGTTATAATACCATGCGATCACACGTGAAAGAAGATGTTTGTTTACATTTTTGATGACACGCACTGGGAAATGCCAGGCATACCATATACATGTATGTAATTAGAGGTGAAGAAAATAAATAGATTCCAAAAATCAAAATCTAATAACTCTGCGAAAGTTGGGTCCCTCCAATTTTTCACTGTGGAGCCGCAAAAAATAGTTCCTCTCTCTGACAATATCGACATGCGTGGTTCATCACTTTATCATCACATAGCTTTACGACAAACGAAGCCATTATCTTGTTTAGTTGGCAATAGTAGATTGCCATTGATGAACCGTGAGGAATAGAAGCCGGAGAATGGATTTATGGTATTGACGTGTGAATGATTTCCCTCTCGCTCCGCATGCAACTGACCTTAATTGCGTCAGATCTATTTATATTTAACACTGGCTACGTGTTGATTCTTGTTCCAAGGCGACCTAGCAGGATAAATGAGTCGCTCACAGTTATTACTGTAGCACAGTGATAAATTGGACGGACCAACCTTTGAAACGCAGAGTTATTAAAATTTAATTTTTGGAATCTATTTATTTTCTTCACCTCGAATTACATATATGGTATGCCTGGCTTGAACTGGCATTTCCCAGTGCGTGTCAGCAAAAAATTTTGATTTTAGAGTAATCGATCTTCATCTGCAATTTGGTCCGAGAATGTCTTCTGGTCGACTTTTACTGGGCCACTAAAATTATTGGTGGTGAAAAATAATAGATTTAAAAAATCGATATCTGATCACTGTGCTTTGATGGGTAGGTTCCCCAACTTCAATCAAATATTCTTTACATCCGAATCCAAGGAAATAGTAATTTGCGAGCATTAATTTGGATTATGCATCATTAATGATACATCCGTGGTTTCATTGGCGCCCACGATTGTATGAACATGGAGATGAATTGGGCAGCAGTAAAGTCTTGAGGTACTCTGTAGTTTGTCTTAACGTAGATCTTACTAGTATGTTTTTAATGATACATCTCTGGTATCAATGGTCCCGATGATTGTATGAAGGCGGTGTTGAATTGGTCAGCAGTGAATTTTTCTTATGTTGATGTAGATCTTATGTTATTACGGTTTCCATGGCGCCCGCGATTGTATGAAGGCGGTGTTGAATTGGCCACCAGTAAAGTCTTGTGTTGATGTAGATCTTATGTTATTACAGCTTCAATGGCGCCCATGATTATATGAAGGCGGTGTTGAATTGGCCAGCTGTGAAGTCTTGTGTTGATGTAGATTTTATATTATTACTGATACACCTTTGGTTTCCATGGCGCCCATGATTGTATGAACGTGGAGCTGAATTGGTCAGCAGTAAAGTCTTGAGGTACTGGGTGGTATGTCTTCAGTTTATAGTTGGCAGCATACAGCCCCATTTTAAGGCACTCCTCCTGAGATCGCCTCTGTAAGATGCCTAAGATCATTGCTGAAGCCAAGCTGAATAAAAACAAGAGCTAGTGAATAAGGTACTGGACATTTGCAGAATGAGGTCCCCAGAGGGTGAATTTAGTGACTCTATCCTGCACAGCGGGCTAGCATCACCAAATTCACCCTCTTGGGACTTCATTATGCATGGCCTCATTTGCTATGGGAGACAAAAAAAGTTCCCAGATGGTGAATATTGTTTCTATAGAAATAAAGATATTTTCCAGATAGAGAATATGGGGCATAAGCAGAATGTTGTGCCCAGAGGGTGAACTTAGTGATGCTAGCCCACTAAGATTGTTGCTGCCCAAGTCTTCTCGGTCCAAAATAGCTTGGGATATTGGTTGGGTTGATACTATATTGGACCGAATCCCATCCCTTTCATTGAAATGATGTACTACATTTACACGTGGAGCCTGGGCATTCACATGAACTCCACCAAGTGACTAATCATCTGACATGTCCGCGATTAATCTGCCTTCAAAAGATAACTCCCGCAATTCTGGGCGTAAAGTCCTTTATAGAAGTGTAACGGGAGGAGACTCTATCCAAAACAGAATCAACCCAACCGATATCCCAAGCTGTTGTGGACCGAGAAGACTTGATCAAAGTGACGTCCTGCATTCATGTTCCATGGTGCAAATTAATGTATGAGTGTAAATATTTATTCATTAAATGTAGTCTTTGAGCTGAAGTTAGGAAACAGATTTCCAAAGCTGAGCCCAGCATCTGGCTAAGTTTTTAAGGGAGAAAACTCACCAGTCTCCACCTCCAGACACGGACACTATTTTAGCAGGGTCTTGTTCTCTGGTGCATGCTGGGTAATGAATGACTGACATTTTGCTGGAATACTGAAATAAATACAAAGTCAGAGATCAAATGACAGAGCAGGTAAATATGACACTAAGATGTGAACTGGTATAATGGCTACAAGAATGAAGGCTTAAGTTAAATCTCACAGCAGTGCAAAACAACCGTGGGACTGTCCTAGCGGGACTAAGAATACCCCCACAATGCAATTGGGCTATATTAAATGTAAAAATGTTTTTATTTAATTTCTCGCAGACAGTCATGATTTCAGATGGTAGACTGAGTGCATACATACCTTAGTTGGGTTCATATTCTAGGTAATGCAGTGTGTTTTTTTAAATATTTGTCAATTGTCTTAGAATAATTGTTTATTTTATTTGAATTGATGTGAGTTAAAAGTGAAAATGCAAGACAAAACATTTTATTCCGTGCGGAAATAACCAAGTTGGTATTTTGAACTGCAATTACTGTAACTTCATTCACTGAACTAATGGGTCAATAAAATTGAACTCTTTATCTATAACTTTCAGCGAAATATTAAGATTTTGATCCTGTCAATCGCTGTGTATGTGCACTTATTTTGCGTTTTGTGATGTTGATCACAGTAGTTAATTTTGAGAGTATCTGTATCTCTCACCTACAGCATGGCACGGCAATGTCAAACGTGAATTACATCAGAATTATTCAATCTACATTATTTGCTACATCGTAACTGATTGCTTGCATGAGTGAGCCGTTTGTAATACACTTGAATATGATTAGGTTCATAAAATGTTCGCTGTCAAAAAATCTCTTATGTCAATTAAAAGTTGCGCATACTCGGGCAAGATTTCCAGGTCTTCCATTTTGCCTAAAATTAATTTCAAATTAATTATTTTATATTCCTACCTGATTTTTTAATAAATTGAAAAAGATTAAAAAAAACAATTTTTTTTCTTCCTCCAACCCTATCTTTAAATTTTTTTTATTTGAGAACGAACAAATAACAAAAAGTGGTCTAACTTTTGCACAAACCTGAGGTAGATGCCCCCCCATCCATGTAAAATCTGAGGTACATGCCCCCCATCTATGTACAAATCTGAGGTAGATGGCACTCCCATCCATGTACAAATCTGAGGTAGATGCCCCCCCCCCCCCCCATCCCTGTACAAACCTGAGGTAGATGGCCCCCCCTCCCACCTGTCATCACTTCCCTGCACAAACCCAAGGAAGATGACCCCCTCCCATCCCTGTACAAACCTGAAGTAGATCGACCCCCCATCCCACCTGTCATCACTTCCCTGCACAAACCTGAGGTAGATGGACCCCCATCCCACATGTCAACATGTCCCTGTACAAACCTGAGTTAGGACCCCCCCCCCCCCCCTCCCACGTCCCTGTACAAACCTGGGGTAGATGTGCCCCTCCCCATCGCCACGTCCCTGTACAAACCTGAGGTAGATGGCGGATCACAGGATATTTATCAGCAGATGAGAGCCGTTGACACATTAAAACTCCATTCTTTCCTAGAGTGACTTGTATGATAGGAATCCGTTCCGTGAGCGCCTCACAAAGCTCTATACAGTATGAAATAGTCTGACGAAGGTCATCAAACTGCTTAAACTCTGCAAAAATAGAACCTCACTGTTAATGTCACAAGAATGAATGTGAGGAATATCAATTTTAATAAACACGCAGGGTGGGAATCAGAATAATTTTGAATAAAAAAGCCGCCAGACCAAAAGTCACCCGAAACGATGCGACTTTTTGGGATGTTGGCTTTTTTTTTTAGAACAAAGAAGTCAAATTGTGGCAAAAATTTCACAATAACTTGCTATAATCTGGAAACCTCATAAATAAGATTTCTAAGTCGAAAAAGCGACATACAGATGCCCTCATTGACGTGGCTGATTACAATAATCTGAACTCTCCATACGACATTGATTGCATATAATTATTCCAACAAAACTTCATGTTCAGCTATCTAGTTTGTATCATATAAAATAAAACCATTGAAAAATATGATATTCCGCTGGTAAATCGCCGAATTGGAATGACGGGCTGAACCTTTATTGGTGGAAATTAACAAAGACAGACTGGAAATTCATAAAATAAACACGCTTCGATCACTATTTCTGATGATAAGCTACACAATAGTAAGAAACTACATAAAAAACTATGAAACTATTCCTGCAGGTGTAAAATTCACATATTTAAAATTATAACAAAACACCAATTACCATCAAAACTCGATAGAAATTCAAAATTGTGATGCGGGAAACGACACTTCTATCAGGTGATAGAGACTGTCGCTACCAAGTGTATCCAAGAGCCTTGACCAATCAGATGCACACATTCAAGCAAAAGTGAAAGTAGGTGTAATTATGGTGATCAATGGGTTAAAATCAGGCATAATAGATGGTGATGAGGAATGTCACCTTCTAGTTTGTTGACTGTCCTTGTATGTAGACAGGGAAGTCGGTAGCCGAGAGGTAGCGTACTGGTCTCGCGTGCTAGTGGACCGGGGAACGCAACCTGGTCAGGGTATTTTGCTAAAATCAGAACTGAGTCAGATACCAAGTTTGTCAGGCTGAAAATTCTCATTTGAGATCAATGAATAAAAATCTGAATGCAAAATGCCGATCCCCTCCCCCATTACAACATTTGTCCAGGTGTGTTGTCATGGGTGCAGTACACTGTCAGATTGGGTGCAGACATTAATGGCTGACCCCTGTATATGCCTTGGTGTGAGCACGTTAAAAAATGCTACTAGAGTCACCACAGGGTTATAAAGTTACTCAGCCATTGTAGCTCCTGAACCATTGTATCTATAACCGGGAGGTTCCTGCACTGCAATATCTACAGATTCAGATTGGACATCAACAGCTTGAAAAGCATGCAAGCACGCAGTTTTTATTTAATTTTTTATTTCTGGGCGCATGCCAATGAAGCATCGGCTAGCTCCGAGTTTAATTTCAGTTGGCAGTATTCACCCTTTCATGACGGGAGCTGGGCTGGTACAGCATTAAAGATCCTGTGCCAGTGCATTCTCTTATATATGCGAGTCTCCCACAGGGAGCCTTGCATATGTAAGAGAATGCAATGGTTTACAATATCTAGATAAATATTGTCAGGCCAATGTATTTTCTTATACAGACGAGGCTCCCTATGGGAGACTCACATATTAGGGCCCTGCGAACCGTTCGAGGTTCGGTTCGGTTCGAAACCGCTGTGATGATTCGGTCCGGTTCGAAACCTTAGACGGGATTCGTTTATATCGAACCTTTTCTTTAGTCACGCAAAATGGGCAAATTTTGCGTACTGGGAATTGTTTATTGATTATATACCGTATATTAATTGGTTTACATACAACTGTGTGATACTATGATTTTATGTTTACATTGGACATAATTACTTTGATCATTACTCGGGCGGGGTAACTGGGTGATATTTCATTGAACGGGTCTTTTGGCATAACTTTATTCCGCTCCCGCTAAACGGTCCAGTCGGACATGTCAAATTCGTGATAATTAATTAGTAAAACTATAACATTTCTATCTCAGTCAAAGTTCTACCTCGTCAAAGTTTGTTTTATTCTCCATATAACTTTACTAATAGACATAATTATACCTAACAAACGAAACAATAAGTTATTATTATTGATGAATACAGATCGAACAAGCTTTTTTGAATTCCGTAAACTGGCTGAAAGTGAATAGGTATTTCCGGCAGCCTTCTGTGTCAACAATTGGAGTCAACCAATCACAGTGAGGAGAAGGTGTGGCCATTGTTTATCAGCATAAATGATTGACATGATTATGTAACCCGATGTGCTTTGTCTTGTGACACTTAATTGCTACAACGCGACGTCGGCACGCTTTGATCTTTGTCATGTGTTGTCGCAGTTACAGATTGACGAGTCTGTTAATAGTTACCGAGTTATGCCACGTGGCGCGTTCATGCTGTCAGTGTGTTAGGAGTTCAATGCGTCGTTTATCGCATTGTTTACATTGTACATATATTTACTATTGGAAGCTTGACCGATGATTCAATCAGACATCTGTCTCACTTACTGTTAGAATTAGTCATAAGTTATGATTTTTCATGAGTGATGCTCAGTGAGCGGACGCGGGTATATACGGAGAATGATAATCGGATATTTGTTTTAATCGGGGTTATGTAATATAATGTATGGACATAAACGGAACATAAAATCAACGTTTTATCGGATTGTCATTCATCTCCAATATAAAATAATTCTTCAACACGTATACGATAAATTTGTATATAACACGTTGATTGTACTATTATAATGATCCACATACGTTCTAACTGGCTACTAGTATTATGAGTACGTCGCTTGGACTCTCTTCAATGACACGGTCGGTAATTGGGTTTGAGGTTCGAGATTCGGTTCGATTCGAAACCAAGACGATGATTCGGTTTCAAGGTTCGGTTCGCCCTAAATTATAAGGTTCGCAGGGCCCTATCACATATATAAGAGAATGCATTGGCACAGGGTTTTCACAAAATTTCAGGAAACTTCAGACATGTAAGGGTTAATTTCAGTTGCCAGTGGGCACTATTAACTGAACAGATGTGCATAATTTTAGTTGATAGATTCCATGTGACTATTTCGTCAAAATTCACCCAATAAAGTATGATTGATGCACACAATACAACATGTGTCCGAGGCCAATTAAAAAATATAAAATTGAGTCTCAGACACCGCCTCATTGAAATAAATGGCCCCCATTGGAGATTTGATTTTGATTTTTTATATTATGAAATGTTTTTATTAAAGTCACATAGTGACAAAGAACATTAAGTACGAGAAGAAAATGATTAGCTGATCATCATAGTCTGGTGTACTTATTGTAACTCCAGAACAATTGAAAGGGGGAAATTTAGGATCACATATTATAATGGAGAGGTGTTAATTTATAGACAACAATAACAATTGTGAATAGTCAGGGGCAATATTGATAATACCTATGTCATACAGGTATACTAATAACAGAATGTTATTTTTATTTAAAGTCCTCCCTCCCTCATTGATTCAGAAAAAAATTGTCTGAGACTCAAATCATTTTTTTTTTGGTCTAACACATGTTTGAAATTAGTTATCAATTACAATAATGAATCTGAAACAGGACAAAACAAATAACATTTGGCAAACAAAAATTAATTTAAATTTTTTTTGGTATAAAGAATTTTTTTTTATCCAGTGCCAACCCTAATCAGAAATTTGAATAGGGAAGCAGGATCTGTTCGATCTCATTTGTATGAAAAAACATACCACAATTATTTCATACCGTTCAGTATTTTCCCGACAGATTGATCAGGAATAAAAAGGTTGCAAAAGGTATCGGGACCATCAGCCTGAACCATCAAATTTAATTCCAGAAAAAGGTCAGATGTAACTCGTGTTGAAACAACTAGACTTTTTCGTAGTCGACTAATTGACAGCCTCCATTCCCAAGGAAAACGTTTTACTACGTGGCTATTGAGTGCTATAAAATCACTGCGAGATAACTGTAGTTCCCAATTTTCATGGGTATTACGATCGGATGATGGAAACTGGTAGCCGGTGCTACAAACGGTGGCTGGTGCTACTAAATTTGTATCCATCCAGCTAATTAATACCGGGTGACTTGGCCAAGTTGGCTTTAATTGGTTTCATTATGTATAGGTTTCTTGTTTAACATTGTATTATGACACATTCACCATACCCATATCCGGATACATTAGTCCATACTCATTATCATACTGAATTATTTACACATATAGTGACAGATAATACACAATTAACGTATTGGTATAATTATTGCATTCAATTAAACTGATGTGAGGAGACACACATTGAAAGAACATCAAAGGACTCCAAGCGCGACTGCCAATATGGTTATCTTTGATCGGCCATCACGCAACGATGTTTATTTAATATTAGCGAAATTGTCGATTCAAATCTGGGGTTTGTGTAAGTAATTTCTACTAAATAGCACAACTTTTGCTTTAAATTTTAACACTGTCCTTACCGTTGTTGGTATATTGTATTGTACAATTATTCCCTTAAACATAGTGAGTGCTCAATTTATTATATAAATGCAACTAATCAAATTGGGATTCTGGAGTCGACTTTTGGTGAAAAATTCGTCGACATCAACTAATCGTTTCAACACTAATTATCACCTTCTAGTTTGTTGACTGTGCCTGTTTTTAGAGTGTCGTACATCATCTGCAGCTCATTGAAGTTCGGCGATGCATAAGTCAGACACTCATGTTCAGCAATCAGAAATGGATTCGGAGCTTTAAAGACGTCTGTCGGATCAAACCAGACTGAAATATTAAATTAACCCTTTACCCAACAAACCGGCCAAAACCGGCCAAATAAAGCTTCAACAGCCTAAAATATCTTCGGTCTGTCTCAATAACACCATACAAATATGGATATCATTGGAACCGGCTCCTTGACCATATTGTGATGGTTACAGTTATGCCCTGTGCCAATGCATTCTCTTATATATGCGAGTCGACCATAGGTCGCCTCGCATATATAAGAGAATGCATTGGCCTAAAAAAACACTTTTTACCATTTTTTCTTACATTCTTTAACAATTTTATAATTTTTAATGTGTTAAGCCAATGCATTCTCTTATGGTCGACTCGCATATATAAGAGAATGCATTGGCACAGGGCCCTTCTGTTGGGTAAAGGGTTAAATAACTACATGTAGATTCAGTTACAGCGATGCACCCTGCCAAACTTTAATAATCTAATGATCCAATAACTAAATGGAGGATAAAATAAATGAACTTAGGCCAAATAAAATATATTATTTGAGTCTTAGACATGGCCACATTAAAATAAATGGCCTGCATTTGATGTTTTATTTCGATTTTTGATATTATGGCCAAATTAAAATTTTGATGTTTTTTTTCAAAAGTATTTTGGTATTTTTTTTAATAACATGTCGATACGTATTGAGCATTATTTACAACATACATGAACTCTTAACACATCTCTGTGATTGATAGATCGACTACCATGTATACATACACATAGTGACATCGAACATTAAGTAGATGGCTACATTGAAGAAAATTATTAGGTGATCATTATAGTCTGGTACTAATTGTAACTCCAGAACAAATGAAACACACTAGAGGAAATTTAGAATCATTTGTTATAATGGAGAGGTGTCAATTTATAGACAAAATAACACTCATCGGCATCAGAATGTTATTGGTAATCCTTGAAATAGGGTGTCTGTCATTTGCAGAATGAGCTCCCCAGAGGGTGAATTTAGTGATTCTACCCCGCATAGCAGGCTAGCATCACCAAATTCACCCTCTGGGAACCTCATTCTGATGAGGTGTAAGCAGAATGAGGTTCCCAGAATGTGAATTTGGTGATGCTTGCCCGCTATGCGGGGTAGCATCACTAAATTCACCCTCTGGGGACCTCATTCTGCAAATGACAGACACCCTATTTCAAGGCTTGTTGGTAATCCCTATGTCATACAGATATAGTAGTAGAACAATGTAATTTTAATATCAGATTAAAGGTACTCAACCCGTAAAGAGGGTCCCCATCTCAACAGATTCCAACAACAACAATCCGATCAGAGGGTCCTATATTACTATTTCTTTGGCTTTGGGGGTAAAAAATATTTGATTCGAGTCGAGGAACCCATCAAACAAAGCTCAGAGTTATTAGATATTGATTTTTCAAATTTGTTATGTTCTCGAGATGAGTACTAATATCTGCCGTAATCTGCTCTGGATGTGTACTCAAAATCTATTCAAACAGACAAGGATGAATAACTCTAAAATCAAGTGGTAATTTTAACGCAATTTTGCATGAGTTCTGGGCCAGATAGTATTCCCGATAATGAAAAATAATAGATTTCTAAAATCGATATCTAACAAATCTGAGCTTTGATGGGTGACTTCCTCGACTCGAATCAAATATTTTTGACCCCCGAAGCCATTGAAATAGTAATTGAGAGGAGTTTTATCGGGTTGAGTACCTTTAAATGAGTCTAAAAAATGTTCCCAATGGGTGGAGGGATTACTAGTATTTATTCTGATATAGCTAATCCTCTTGATTTCGATGTGCCCTTCTGAAGAAGAAACCCTTCACAATGTTACTGTTTAGTGATTGGTTTATTATTCCATGATAAACCACAATAGAGAGGCAAGAATTATTAATAATTAACTTCCTTCCTATCGATATCAAAAGTCATTCAAAAAGCAATTGTCAAAATATGAGACCCATTTTTGCAGAAACTGATCAAATTTGGCAATTTCTAAAGGAATTTGGCAAAACTTATTTGGCGAAAGTAAATTTTGGGCCAGCACAGACCATAATGCAGGGTTTCCACTAGGGGTTGGAGGAATGTGGCCGTATTTGGGAAGCACATACCCAGCCCCTTGTCAGGAGAAAATCTGGATGTTTATCACTGAAAGTAGCCATTTCCTTGCATTTGAGACAACAAGCAGGAACATCATTGAAACTTTGTAGAAACCAAATTAAAACAGATAATCTTTCTTTGATCTCAAGTTGATGAACTAAAAGCATGTATACAGTTGATAAAACAACTTTTATAACAGTAGCAATTTAAGCGACATCAAACGGCACGGACATCAAAGGGAACCGCAGTTGGCAAAGACACATTGTCACAGTTTGCTCTAGCTGCAGCAGTAACCAGTGATAATTACGTCATGGGCAGAGGTCATGTCACGTGCTATACCCAGCTCTGCATGCTTTCTTTGTGTTTTGTCCACGTTACCAATCAAAACAGATTGGTGTTAATTCAAAAGCCATTCCTCAGACGGTAGTTGACTTCATGCTGGATTCGTATAATGGATCGATAATTTTTGTATTAATTGGATTGGGAATAAATACACTGCCACTGAAAATAACTATTAATATTTTAAGTGTTTTATTTTTAATTGAACATTTCTTTGATACAGACCTTGCTTTGAGGTAAAATGTCTGCACTGTTCGTGGCAGCGACTGCCAGACCTAACCTGTGTTCATGGATGTAGCTCAGAATTAAGCCCCATACTGACTTATCGATTTATAATGCGTATTCCGAGGGGAATAGGGGGTTTAGAAATGCAAGAAGATGATTACTACTAAACATTTGCTGACAAAGCGTTACCCAGAATGGTGGAGACAACTTCAGACAACTGTGCACATGGTCCACGCTGCTGATCATGTCTTATTCAGGCACCAGGTGCAGGATTCCTTGCAATCTGTTAATCTTCAGTGTCGGTGGTCACTCGTCCTGTGTAAAATGGGGGCTGAGCTAGGTCTGTGGCTATTTTGTGGCCAATATTAAGTCAAGGTTGGGGAGGGGAATGAGGCCGCTGGACCCTGCATAATGGCATAAAAATTATCATGTTTGTGCATGAATATTATAAGACCAAAATAACATGAATGCCTGTTTCTGGTAACGGATCAAAAAATATTGGGGCGGGCTGGCGATTTGCATTTTATTTTATTTTTTCATTTTATTTTTCAAAAGTTAACTAACAACCGAACATAATGAGCAGTTATGAAGTCAGACATCAGAAATAGAGAAAACGATATTCTGGGTATACATGCAATAATATCCGAAAACAACATTTACAAATAAATCAGCTTAGAATAGCAAAGTTCCAAATATGTTGTATGAACTTTCAAGTGACAGAATTGCGCCGGGGACCATAAAGGAAATAACTGTGATCTGGTCTGCTTTTTATGTTATCTCCAATGAAATTCAGTCACATGATAGTGCACCCTACTGTTTTCATTTCTTCACTAGCTCACACGTTTATCTATCACATCTTTAAACCAGCTTTACATATATATTATAGTATATTAATAATGCACGGCTTATCGTTCGTTATGAGACAGTATGCCAATAGAACCATCGCGGCGTATTGACTATACTACATGTAGTATAACTGTATTCCTTTTTTGACATAGTCAATGAGAAGACATGCATAACATATATTATTAATATATCGAACAGTTCAGACCTGCACATTTGAGGTGAATTAACGTTCAGTTCGCCAGGAGGTTATCTATTTGTAGAATAAAAATGTCGCATATGAAAAACAGGTTGCGTCAAAGGTTTCTATACATGTTCTGATGTTGGTCGTTTATAATTTATTCTCACCTTAATAAGTTAATTATTGCTTAATCAATTTGTTCAATCCCAAAATGAGATACTAAAAATTATAAACTTTCAATAAGTAGCTCATTAGTAGTTAATGGAAAGTGATTATCACAGTTTGAGTAACTATTCTGATATGCCTAACCTATGGGTTACCTAGCCTGGAACACTGGGTGACATTGGTGTGAATTCTCACAAATGTCTGTGCCTGATTATGTCACAATTTATATTTGCCATGAATTTTGGAAATTGGTCTCAGATTTTAATAATTAGGACAATCTTATGGTGACTGCAGAAGAGAATAATTATGTTAATAGTTACAACTAACATGTGATGCATGTATTTATTTTTTTAAATCCATTGTTAGCAAAGACATTTCAATCATAAACTTGTTTATCATCGATCAAAATGAAAAAATGAAATCATTCGGATTGGTTAGCGATTATCGCAATACGCCAGGGGAACACCATGTGCATAACGTAAATATTACAAGTATAACGTACTCTGGGGACAACTTATCGCCAATTTCATGCATAAGATATTTTAAACATAACATCTCTGACTTGTTTTATGTTATTTATTTTCATGAAAAGGAATAATAAATGGGGTGATAAATATAAATAATGACAACTAAATTCCCATGAAACTTAGGACAGGCAAGCGAGGTACAAACCAGGGCATATATTTCATCTGATTTTGCGAGAATCCATACATACTTTTTTCACGAGAATCCAGGCTAATTTGCGAGAATATTTATGAGAATCTAGAATTGGATTCCCCCCGAAATATAAGCTCTGCAAACAAATATGATATCTGCATGAGTATGAAATTTTGGGTGTTCCCCTATTGTATTGCGGTAATCGCCAACCATTAGGGTTGAACACTAAAAAATTAGGACTGTCTGATTGACAAATAAATGGACAGAAACTATTTAAATACATTAGGCAGCAATTATCCGACACTCGTGAGATTATTATCGTAAAAAAAAGTATAGCATTGTGCAGTAAACTGCATGACCAAACTAAAAATAGATCTGGCAATGATTGAAAAATGTTTATTGAAAAAAAGGTCAAAATCAATAAAAATGATTTTGGGGGCGACGTTTCAGATTGGGGTGGGCGGGTACCGGAAACACACATTCAATTTATTTTGGCCAAAGTAACGGGATGCTTAGTGGTAGGATGTGTCATGTGAGGCAAAGTGAGATCCCGCTGAGCCTCACATGACACCATAAACCAGTAAGCGCCCCTTAACGTATTTATTATGTCAGCGGAAAAAATCCAGCATATCCCTTTAATTAATCGTCGCTGTAACTTATTTTAATTTGGTAAGTTAAATGTGTCGTTTATTGCTATTAACTTATGTAATGTCACAGTTCCGCACCATGGGCATGGAGCATCAATACATTGAGTCAATGGCTAATCACCAGAAGTAGGACAGCAAATTGAGTTTGATAGTTAAATTATGAGTCTTTAGAATTCCTTAATTCCTTAAATATATAACATGCAGGTTTTGGTACATGGTGCTATGTCTGTAAATTCGCATAAAATGATTTCCGACAGATATCCCTTTTCTTGGCACCAAAATACACCGAAAGTATCCACGAGGTGAGTTTTTTATTTCTGAAAAACAAGGTGGTCGATAAGCACCTAATATTGATTTCATATGGGGTCGATGACGCCATCATTGACCTAATATGGGTTGATCCATCGTCACTCTTTATCAACCCTGATCGGTTAATCGCAAGAGCTGACATAATAATACACTCTATACACAAACCTTATTCACTAATTTGATTTTTGAAATGTATGTGCTATTTTAATTTTAACTAACCTGGAATATTGAACGAAGAACACATATCACAGACGAAGTCCAATGTGACTGTACTAACATTACCATCAACCAACACAAGAGGTGAATTCTTTATTCGATCCTCATGTTTAGATATCTGAAAGCGAGGCAGGGATAATTAATGTATGGATATCACAGATGAAGTCCAATGTGACTGTACTAACATTACCGTCAACCAACACGAGAGGTGAATTCTTTAGTTTAGATAGGAGTTCGGTTTATTGAAAATCACACTACGATCAGAGAGTAATGATGTTGTTACTAAGAGTTGTCGAAGCACAACCAACTCATTATTGAATTTAACTTTATTCAATAAAGAACCGAATAAAATATAAATAACATAGATAAAACACGGTATAATAAGAATTAAAAACATTGTATATTAAGACATAATATATGTATATAGATAAGACACAAAACATGGAAATGATAAATTTTATCGTCAATCGAAAATGTCGCTGACAGTATTAATGTAGCGCATGTATTGTAGTTTCGTACTGTTGAATATTCGTACCGCCAGATTTAATTAGCATGTCTGTTTGGCCAATGCTTTGAAACGGTTTATAACAGCAGGTGTCATATTAGATAACTGTGCTAATTTCACACATTGAGTGAACAACATTGACTTCACAGAGAAGAGAGCACTGAGGTGGACTCCTATTTTTAATACCACTGTCCAAATAATACACTAATGAAGCTCACTAAAAGTACACGGTGGCAGTGTATTGTCACCAACATAGTTTTAATCAACCTGAGCACAATGAATGAGTCATCACTAAAACAACCGCACAGAGTATAATGTAGAACAGAGATTTACACTTATAAACGAGCTCAATGTCAAATCTACAGCACGTGCGTTCGGTTGGTGTCGATTTCTGTGTTCGGAATTCCGAGGTAAATATTAATGTATTCGTTCACTTATGCACTAGAAAAGCCGTCCAATATTCGGAATAGAGAGTTTCTGGTTTATAGAGGTAATTTTTAGCGAGAATGCACTTGGGTGAATTCAGGACTGGACAAATTGTTCAGTATGGAGAGGGATTTGGTTTATAGAGGGCCCAGTTTGGGGAGGTTTTATTGTATAAGAGAATACATTGGCTTACAAGGTCAGGGTAAATATTATTAGGCCAATGCATTCTCTTATATATGCGAGGCACCCTAAGGGAGACTCGCATATATAAGAGAATGCATTGGCACAGGGTTTTCGCAAAATTTCATGAAGCTCCAGTCATCTAAGGGATATTCCCAAATATAAGTCTTTATGACCAAATTTTTCCAATGGAAATACCTCAGGTTCCTGTCAAAAAATTTGTAAAAAAATTACTTTCTTTATCTGAGCTGAAAGTCGAATAGTGTGGCACTCTATCAACATATTCGACCATTATAACTGTCAATTGGCTACAACCAACATAAAAAAAATCTGTGCAAATAAATACATTCTCTTACTGCCTGCACTGCATTCTCCCATGCACTGAAAACTATCACATTGAATATTGGAAAATAGATTATTTCTTTTTGTTAAAATTTACATGTCGGACACTAAATAATTGAAATGAATGCTGTGCGTGATGAGAGAAAGAGGTATATTTACCATCTGAGGGAAAGGACAGGTTATCTCTGGCAACAGCGGGAGTACATGGAGATTTAATACCTGGATATCGATTCCGCCTCTGGGTTCAAAAAGAGACATCCATATATCAAATCTCATTGTCCCCACATTCGGTTGTAACCAGCAATGTGATTGGCTGCAGCACCACGTTTAAATTACCATGTCCCCTGTTACCATTGAAACATCGGTGGGGGTATATGAGCATGTGAAACATCGGGGAATATGAGTATGTGAAACATCGGGGGTATATGAATGCCCTTGAACTGGTAGTTTCCACCAATTGTGACATTGTTCATGCCAAGTTTGACTTCATCTGACGCTGGATCCATAGGTCGGCTACTGTGAATTATTCTTATTGATATGAATTAATCTGAGAACCTATAAAAAGAACACTTAAATTAAGGCTGCATTCAAAATCGACATCCATGTATTAGATCTCCATGTACCCCCACTGTTGCCGAAGATAAATAATAATGTACCCCACGTTGTCGCCTGAGATAATGACTTTGTCCCCATGATGCTGGACCTACAACCTTATCTTTGGTTTTCATCGTGCCCAGGGACTAGCCTAGAGGGCGACTTGGGTCACGTCTTCTCCATCAAATGTGCCATTTTTCCCTATTTGTGTCAGAGGGAGAAGTGACTTTTCTCTCAAATGCCAGTATGCATATGTCCCAATAACATATTTAAAGCATATTTACTGATTATAGTGATGTTCTTACTCACTGAAATGTTTTTATGAATGGGCTCTTGTGTTCCATAATACTTATTGGATCATAGAAGGGTGATGTTCGGGTGTAAATTGAATTTCAGCCATTGTTACTTCAACCTAATAACAGTCCACTTCCCACTAATAACAAAACAGAGAGACGTGTCTTCTCCCAATTTGAAAACTCCCAGCTGTCCCTAGGCAGCCTCACATTATGCACACAAATGAGAAGAATTCTATGGGTCTGACAGACATCAGGTGACATCAAACACGGCATGCTAGAGCACCCCAGATGTTTCAAATGCTCACATACCCCAGATGTTTTGGACGCATTCCCTTTAACCCCACTGTAAAAAGTGATGGTGGACTTAGTGATTGGAACATGAAATTGTGGCCAATCAGACTGCTTGTTACAACCAGGGTTTGCGCTGTCGGTAGCCAAATTAGCCAATGGCCAATGTTTTTCGAATTTGGCTAATAAAAATTTCATTTGGCTAAACTTTTTTTTTACCCCAAATGGAGACGGAAAGCATGGAGTCGGAAAGCTAACTAAAAAAGCGCTGAATAGATAGACATTCAAGACGAAATTAGGCGACAAAAGTATTTCGTACCACGGAAATATCGTACAATTTCTACAATGAGTAACAAACGCAAGCTGCACATAATCAAACTTCAAGCTCTAACATTTAAGCAGCCTAATCATCAAAACGCTAAATCTGTATACTGGTTTTGTAATTTTTTGTTGATTAGGCAGTCTGTAAGATAAATTACATAAATGCGTTGTTCCTTACAGACGAGCCGTTCTTGACTCAGTGGTTACGTAATTGTGTCATAAACTGCGTCCGTCTAATAACCTGGCTTCACACCATAAAAGGTTTGAATACAATAGATATTCAACAGTTATCACCTTACTATAATAAGCAATAGTTAACAACCGTCATGGTGTCATCATCGACATACAGTTATTACAATTGGTTTAGCGGATTTGTGTGATTATAATTATATAGAAGTTTCACCAGGCTTTTTGCGTATGGTCCGATGTGAAATAACGCTGTATTCTATATTGTTTTATGAATTGATCTGCCTGTGTGCTAACTATGTTCGTATAATATTGTTTTTATAGCTGTTTTAATCATGTTTTTATTCTGAGTAACAAATAAAGTTTAAAACAAATATTTTAGTCATTAATTGTGGCCAAAACCATTTGGCAAAAGTTTTTTTCATTTAGCTAATAAAATTTTCATTTGGCTAAACTTTTGGCCAAACGATTTTTCGGTCCAGCGCGAACACTGGTTACAACCGGATATGGGGACAAGTATATTTACCATCTGAGGGGTGATTTCTGCATGGATATCCATGTCACCGAGTCCGAACACCACGTCACCCGTACTCTTCAGGATAGCAATGTAAGTGGCTGTCGGAATGTTCTTGATGCGAGATACGCCGGAGAAATCCTGAAATATTTGATGTTAAACTGTGTTGATGATGAGGTTGATGTTGTAATGTTTTTTATATGAGAAATGACTGGAAGATCGATTTTGACTGGCAACGTAAATAAACAAAGTGTGTGAATCCCTTTAATTACTCTGCTGGTCAAAACCAATGACCCCAAGCGATCTTCAAGTTATTCTTATAGTCATATACCAGAACATTTTAATATAGAACATTAACAACATGAAATCCTTTTCAAAACTAATAAAACAATTGTAAGTAACATATTGTTCAAATTCTAACAAAGTCTCCCAATACAATAACACGCAGTGAGCACAAACACATGATTGGCTTGAAGTGACATAGCTGTTTCATTGCTTTTTATACAGTATAACCTATAACCAATAACCTATAACCTGTAACTTATAACATGTAACCTATAACCTATAACCTATAACCAATGACCTATAACCTATAACCAATAACCTATAACCTGTGAGATAATCAGGCAGGCGGACCAGAAAATCAGCATTTTCAGAACAAATAAAGAAGAATAACTCTAGAACGAAAAACCTGAACCAAATGATTGATCAATCCATTGAATGTCCTCATAGTAGTGAACATCCATACCGAATTTTACCCGAGCACTACTGTTCATGTTATGACCTGAACAGACATAGGGGGGTATGATGAAATGATATGAATATATATGATAGTGTGAATATAACAATGATGGTATTGAGAATTAGTATAAAGGTACATTGCAAATCAAATTAACAAAGAAAAAACGCATCACAATGAGATGAATAATCAACAAGTTGATGTACGGTACACCAAAGTTTGTTTTAAAAACAACATCATCTTATTTCAAATTTCTGATAAGAAATTATATTGGGAAAAAGTTAAAGAAATGCTCTTTATTGCGGGAGAAACTACTGGCTTAGGTGACGACAGTATAGGTCACTTCAGTATTTCTTCCCAGAGCAGATTATGTCTATGTATGAGTATAACATGAGTGACTCACTGAGAGCTTTCCGATGAATGGCAAAAAGCCATATTTCTGACTAAATCCTGAAAAGTTACCCATAATTCTGATGTGGTTAAGGAGTTACTGTATCTCATACTTTTTACATGTAATTGAATGGCAGCCGGTAATCAACGTGTTAAACTCAAGCAGCATATGTTGCTTTAATTCAAATCATAACATGCTTCACTATAAATTATGCATAAAAACATTATATACCCGACTTGTTTCACGCACCTGAAGGGTGCATAGTACCACCATACCAGGATACACACTTGACTCAATTTGAAACATAGTAAACATTTAAAAATCAGGCCAAGCTGTTCAAGATACAGAAAGCATTTGCAGTTGGTAACAGGCCTGAGAAAATGGTGCCGGCCATTTGCAGAATGAGGTCCCCAGATGGTGAATTTAGTGTTCAGATAATAAGTTTAACCCTTTCTATACTAGAGCATCATTGAAGAGTAGTTATCCCATAGGAAATATTCAGATAATAAGTTTAACCCTTTCTATACTAAAGCATCATTGAAGAGTAGTTATCCCATAGGAAATGTTTAGTTAATAAGTTTAACCCTTTCTATATGAAAGCATCATTGATGAGTAGTTATCCCATAGGAAATGTTCAGATAATAAGTTTAACCCTTTCTATACTAAAGCATCATTGACAAGTAGTTATCCCATAGGAAATGTTTAGTTAATAAGTTTAACCCTTTCTATACTAAAGCATCATTGATAGGTAGTTATCCCATAGGAAATGTTCAGATAATAAGTTTAACCCTTTCTATACTAAAGTATCATTGACGAGTAGTTATCCCATAGGAAATTTTCAGATAATAAGTTTAACCCTTTCTATACTAAAGCATCATTGACGAGTAGTTATCCCATAGGAAATGTTTAGATAATAAGTTTAACCCTTTCTATATGAAAGCATCATTGATGATTAGTTATCACATAGGAAATGTTCAGATAATAAACTTAACCCTTTCTATACTAAACAATCATTGAAGAGTAGTTACATTATAGGAAATGTTCAGATAATAAGTTCACAGTTGAACTTTTATTTATATGTCTGCTTTTATCACCTTAACATCCCTCCATATCAATAATAAACCATTCCAATATACACTTTATAACTGACTGGGAGAATCCATTTAATATAGAAATGGTTAATTTAAAGTGTTTTCGAGGATCATTAAGATATTAATAACACTTCTATATGGCCTAATTTAATATGATCGATGACCGCATTTATATCCTGGCAAGCTTTGAATTAGTGAGTGTCTATCTATCCTGAATGGCAGGCTAGCATCACCAAATTCACCCTCTGGGAACCTCATTCTGCTAAGGCTGCAACTGCTATGGGAGACCTACATGTAGGTCAGATTGAAGTTCCCCAGTTGAAGTTGGTGATGTTCACCTATTAATTTAGTCACCTCGATTATGCATTTTATCTTCAGCAAATTAGGGGATATAGAAACTGAACAGAAGGGAAAAATTAACTATAAATAATGTTAATTTGAGACTGTAAATACTTCTCAGAAGATGAGGCCTAAGCAGAATGAGGTCCCCAGAGTGGGCTAGCATAACTGAATTAACCCTCTGGGAACCTCATTCTGCTTAGGCCTCATCTTCTGAGAAGTATTTACAGTCTCAAATTAACATTATATATAGTTAATTTTTCCCTTCTGTTCAGTTTCTATATCCCCTAATTTGCTGAAGATAAAATGCATAATCGAGGTGACTAAATTAATAGGTGAACATCACCAACTCATCTTTAATCCTTTCTATTCTAAAGCAACATTGAAAAGTAGTTATCCCATAGGAAATGTTCAGATAATAAGTTTAACCCTTTCTATACTAAAGCATCATTGACGAGTAGTTATCCCATAGGAAATGTTCAGATAATAAGTTTAACCCTTTCTATACTAAAGCATCATTGACGAGTAGTTAACTGTAATAAATGTTCAGATAATAAGTTTAACCCTTTCTATACTAAAGCATCATTGATGAGTAGTTAACCGTAATAAATGTTCAGATAATACGTTTAACCCTTTCTATACTAATGCATCATTGATGAGTAGTTATCCCATAGGAAATGTTCAGATAATAAGTTTAACCCTTTCTATACTAAAGCATCATTGATGAGTAGTTAACCGTAATAAATGTTCAGATAATACGTTTAACCCTTTCTATACTAATGCATCATTGATGAGTAGTTATCCCATAGGAAATGTTCAGATAATAAGTTTAACCCTTTCTATACTAAAGCATCATTGATGAGTAGTTAACCGTAATAAATGTTCAGATAATACGTTTAACCCTTTCTATACTAATGCATCATTGATGAGTAGTTATCCCATAGGAAATGTTCAGATAATAAGTTTAACCCTTTCTATACTAAAGCATCATTGACGATTAGTTATCCCATATGAAATGTTCAGATAATAAGTTTAACCCTTTCTATACTAAAGCATCATTGATGAGTAGTTATCCCATAGTAAATGTTCAGATAATAAGTTTAACCATTTCTATACTAAAGCATCATTGATGAGTAGTTATCCTATAGGAAATGTTCAGATAATAAGTTTAACCCTTTCTATACTAAAGCATCATTGACGAGTAGTTATCCCATAGGAAATGTTCAGATAATAAGTTTAACCCTTTCTATACTAAAGTATCATTGACGAGTAGTTATCCCATAGAAAATGTTCCGATAATAAGTTTAACCCTTTCTATACTAAAGCAACATTGACGAGTAGTTATCCCATAGGAAATGTTTAGATAATAAGTTTAACCCTTTCTATATGAAAGCATCATTGATGAGTAGTTATCCCATAGGAAATGTTCAGATAATAAGTTTAACCCTTTCTATACTAAAGCAACATTGACGAGTAGTTATCCCATAGGAAATATTTAGATAATAAGTTTAACCCTTTCTATATGAAAGCATCATTGATGAGTAGTTATCCCATAGGAAATATTTAGATAATAAGTTTAACCCTTTCTATATGAAAGCATCATTGATGAGTAGTTATCCCATAGGAAATGTTCAGATAATAAGTTTAACCCTTTCTATACTAAAGCAACATTGACGAGTAGTTATCCCATAGGAAATATTTAGATAATAAGTTTAACCCTTTCTATATGAAAGCATCATTGATGAGTAGTTATCCCATAGGAAATATTTAGATAATAAGTTTAACCCTTTCTATATGAAAGCATCATTGATGAGTAGTTATACAATAGGAAATGTTTAGATAATAAGTTTAACCCTTTCTATACTAAAGCATCATTGATGAGTAGTTATCCCATAGGAAATGTTTAGATAATAAATTTAACCCTTTCTATACTAAACTTGTAAAGAATCATTGAAGAGTAGTTATCACATAGGAAATGTTCAGATAATAAGTTCACAGTTGAACTTTTATTTATAAGACGGCTTATATCACCTTAACATCCCTCCACATCAATAATAAACCATTACGATATACACTTTATAACTGACTGGGAGAATCCATTTAATATAGAAATGGTTAATTTAAAGTGTTTTCGAGGATCATTTAAAAATTAATAACACTTCTATATGGCCTAATTTAATATGATCGACGACCGCATATATCCTGGCAAGCTTTGAATTAGTGTGTGTCTATCTATCCTGAATGGCAGGCTAGTATCACCAAATTCACCCTCTGGGAACCTCATTCTGCCAAGGCTGCAACAGCTATGTGAGACATATAGGATCAGTTTGAAGTTCCCCAGTTAAAGTTTGTGATGTTCACCTATTAATTTAGTTACCTCGATTATGCATTTTACCTTCTGCAAATTAGGGGATATAGAAACTGAACAGAAAGGAAAAAGTAACTAAAAACAATGTTAATTTGAGACCATAAATACTTCCCAGAAGATGAGGCCTAAGCAGAATGAGGTCCCCAGAGGGTGAATTCATTTATGCTAGCCCACTCTGGGGACCTCATTCTGCAAATAAAAGACACACCATTTCAAGGCTTGTATGTAAGCCTCTTATATTTCAATTTACAAGTGCTGTGTAAACATTAACCAGCAGATTAATGGGTTCAATTCCAAGTGGGTATGATTCATAAACAGCATATGTGTGGTTAATATCAGTCACGAGCAATCGATAGTGTGGTTAATATCAGTCATGAGCAATCGTGTGGTTAATATTAGTTACAAGAAATATATCAATAGCTGATGTGTGGTTAATGTGGAGATTCTGATGGTGACAGAACACAATAAATACAGATCGGTAGCAGACATAAGGTTAATGTGGAGATTCTGATGGTGACAGAACACAATAAATACACATCGGTAGCAGACATAATGTTAATGTGGAGATTCTGATGGTGACAGGACACAATAAATACACATCGGTAGCAGACATAAGGTTAATGTGGTGATTCTGATGGTGACAGGACACAATAAATACACATCGGTAGCAGACATATTAAGGTTAATGTGGTGATTGGATGGTGCATGGTTTATAACATCACATTCCTCACGTAAGTTTAATTATACTAACCGATACGTCACATTAACACTAATACCTTCATATATCATAGCCATCTAATGTATCCAAGTGGGTACAATTCATATACATCAGGTGTGTGGTTAATATCAGTTGTGAGCAGTGGATCTACGCCAATGTGGGTTAATGTGGAGATCCTGACGGTGCCGGGGTATAATACAGTAATGCCCTAAATAATCGACTCCTTAACCACAGCAGAATTATGGGTAACTTTTCAGGATTTAGTCAGAAATATGGCTTGTTGCCATTCATCGGAAAGCTCTCACTGCGAGCTTTCCAATGAATGGCAACAAGCAATATTTCCGACTAAATCCTGAAAAGTTACCCATAATTCTGCTGTGGTTAAGGAGTCGATTATTTAGGGCATTGCTGTAAATATACATAGATAGAAGAAGTGTGGTCAATGTGTTGAATGGAGCAGGGTCTATACTAACAACAGATTTGAGGATTCCTCATGTAAGTTTAACTAGTGTACTAACCGGTAGGTCACAATTAATCCTTTCTATACTAAATACTCATTGACGAGTAGTTCCCTTATGAAATGTTCAGATAATAAGTTCAACATTATAATATAACTAGGTCAAACCTTTCTATACTAAATACTCATTGACGAGTAGTTCCCTTATGAAATGTTCAGATAATAAGTTCAACATTATAATACAACCAGATGAACCTTTCTATGCTAAATACTCATTGATGAGTTGTTCCCTTATGAAATGTTCAGATAATAAGTTCAACATTATAATACAACCAGATGAACCTTTCTATGCTAAATACTCATTGATGAGTAGTTCCATTATGAAATGTTCAGATAATAAGTTCAACATTATAATATAACCAGGTTAACCCTTTCTATACTAAATACTCATTGACGAGTAGTTACTTTATGAAATGTTCAGATAATAAGTTCAACATTATAATATAACTTGGTCAAACCTTTCTATACTAAATACTCATTGACGAGTAGTTCCCTTATGAAATGTTCAGATAATAAGTTCAACATTATAATATAACCAGATGAACCTTTCTATGCTAAATACTCATTGATGAGTAGTTCCCTTATGAAATGTTCAGATAATAAGTTCAACATTATAATATAACCAGATGAACCTTTCTATGCTAAATACTCATTGATGAGTAGTTCCCTTATGAAATGTTTTGTTTCTTATGAAAGCTTGATATTCACACAACCAAATTCATTAACCCCACTACAAACTGGAATTTGTGCGAGGTGTTATTAGGCCAACAACTAACATAATACATGCATGTTTAAAGTCGAATTTATTTCCTTCGTTTCTCACTGAATATGCATGAGATTTGGAATATATTTCCGCATTGGAATACGGAAAACATTTTCAAGTACTGTTTTAATTTTTCTAAGTATTAATTTTTGTTGCTTTAAATGGGGGATGGTACACTAACACGTGTGTCTCACTAAAAAATGTGAGGCTGTCATAATTATGTGATAAATAGACAGAACACAATGCGCATCTTATTGAATGAGGTGAGGATGGCGAAGGATATATTTTGTGAGAACATAGCTTGAGCGAAAAGTAACTATGCGCCATCTGCAACGAGTCAACACAAGATTTGAGATTATGATGCAAGTTGTGTTTTGTATTTATTGTACACTGTTAATAAATTAAATCCACTACTGCCACCTTTATTGATACTATTGCTAATGCATTGTGATTTAACTAATGAACAAAGCAGATCGTTGACATAATATATGTCATCTTTCTTGGCGTCAACGCCAAAAAGAATAGTTCCGGCTTGTATTCCACTTGAGGTATACACTAATATGTATTCAATGGCTCGTATTCCGTTTAATACATGTGCCTCACGTTTGGTATGGTATGGGTACACATACAAATCAAAATAAATTAATCATTCAATAGGGGCAAACAGCGTGTTAAAATAAACCAATATAAAATGAGACATGGTATCAGATGAAAGTATCAGGAATGTTGAGATTTGTTAATCTTTAACTACAGAAATCCATGCAAGTGAATGAGGAGAAACCTGGAGATATAATAGAATGATTAATTGAAAAATATAATGAGAACATCCCTACAAATGAACAAAAGACTATTCCAATTAAAATTTGTAGAACTGAATGGAAGAGTCCATTGAATCATGAATGGGTTACAGCCTCACTGCTATGTGGTATATATGGTGGCTAAAAATAACTCTTAATTCAAGGGGTTAATGGGAGGACCATTCGGTCCTTCCGACAATCCCGGGGCTGCCACCCCAAACCACCCACTATAATAATACTCTTAATTCAATAAGACAAGATTATCTCTGGTCTCTCTATTGCAGTTGTTAAGCTTGTATTACTGGTAAGCTACTTTGGGTTATCAAACCTCAAAACTGTTCAATTCTTAGTTGAAAAAGGGCCATAACTCTGGTATAACAAATCGGATCTAACCCATATTCAAACTCGATCTCTACGTATTTTGAGTTGAGAAACTCACAAACCAAATTTGGTTCCTATCAGATAAAAAATGGTTCATTTATTGATGCATTCTATGTCAAAGGGCCATAACTATATTTTTTTAAATCAGATCAAACCCACATTCGAACTCGATCTGTATTTTGGGCTGAGAATTTCATATGCCATATTTGGTTCCAATCAGATAAAAAATGTTTGAGTTATTACAGAATGCGTGAATTCTAAGTCGAAAAAGGGCCATAACTCAGATCAAACCCATCTTTGAACTTGATCTGTATTTTGGTCTGAGAAACCCATATACACAATTTGGTTCCAATCGATAGAAACTGTTTGAGTTATCGCATTATGCGTAAAGTGTCTACGGACAGATGGACAGACAGACAGACAAATGGACGAACGACGAGTGGTCAATCTGGATGTCGACACTATGTGTACAATACTATGGTATGTGTACACATAAAAATATGAGGCCGATTTCAGGGGCTAATTATGTGATAAAAGTACATACCATGTGCTTGCAGTGTGAAATCAGCGCATCACCGTTTAAATCACAACCAACAGCTGATATGAAGTAAGGCTGAGCACCCAGTCGAGACAGACAATCTGCAATGTTTCTACCGACTCCGCCATACAACTGCTGCAGTGAGGATCCGTATGTAGCACCATTAAGCTGAAATAATACAGCAAATCCAGGTCTCAAGAGAATAAATAACTCCAGGTTAACAGCGGGCTAGCATCACTAAAGTCACCCTCTGGGGACTCATTCTGCAAATGTCCAGCACCACATTTTGAGGCAGGGTTCACGCTGTTCTTGCTCTCTCCCTCTCAATCTCTCTCCATCTATCTTTTGATAGCTCTCCCGTTTCATTGTGGCATAACTGTTTCTTTCTGTCTCTGTCCCATTTTAAACAGGGTTGGGGTGGGACCAAAATTTTCTCTTGCCAAATTTTTGCCAAATTTCAAAATGATTTGCCAAATTTGAAAAAGGTATATAAAAGGGGAAATTGAATGAATTTCTAATTTGTTTTTATCTCTGCTATATATTAAATTTAAAAACTAACCGCAGACACAGGTAAAATGAGTTAGTAAAGCAAGCTAATATTATTAATATATATCAAAGTAGCAATAAATATCTACACGACACCCGGAAACTACATTTTGCTAGACTGTCATCAAACTACAATTATACGTCATCAATGCACACACAGCATGCATATTATTTCATCATGTAACCTTGCAAACAATTATGAGCCAAAATTAATCCCTCGCTATTCACATTCGGCTAATTAACCTGTTGCCTTACACTCGCTGAAACCACTCGGCAAATTGTTTGCGAAATGAATTTGTTTTCGCCAAATTAAAATATGTTTTACCATTGGCAAATTTGGCAAGCGGCAGCACAAACTCTGATACTGATGCATTGTATGTTAAGGCGAATTTTTTTATCTACTTTGTTAGCAATTTGTTGGGAATTACATACACATCAGAATGATCATGAAATAACATCCATGGCAAATTTCATGAAGTTCCGACCATAGCTACGACCTGTAGCCCGCGCCAAAGGATTTTGTCATGCAAAGAGTAAAATCCAAGATGGCTGCTGGCGGCCATGTTTTTTGGCCGAACGACCCCAAAATCACTCGTTCCGATCTACATGTCAATATTAACATCCATGACAAATTTCATGATGATCAGACGAACAGTACGACATGTAGACCGTGCCAATGGATTCAATTTTGAAATCCAAGATGGCCTCCAGCGGCCATGTTTTTTGGCCGAATGACCCCAAAATGACCTGTTCCCATCTACATGTCAATGTCAACATTCATGACAAATTTCATAAAGATCAAACCAAAGGTACGACCTGTAGCCCACGCCAAAGGATTTAGTCATGCAAAGACTAAAATCCAAGATGGCTGCTGGCGGCCATGTTTTTTGGCCGAGCGACCCCAAAATGACTCATTCCCATCTACATGTCATTGTTAACATCCATGACAAATTTCATGAAGATCCGACTAAAGCTACGACCTGCAGCCCGCGCCAAAGGATTTAGTCATGCGAAGAGTAAAATCCAAAATGGCTGCTGGCGGCCATGTTTTTTGACAGAACGACCCCAAAATGACTTGTTCCCATCTACATGTCAATATTAACATCCATGACAAATTTCATGATGATCAGACGAACAGTACTACCTGTAGACCGCGCCAATGGATTTAATTTTGAAATCCAAGATGGCCACCAGCGGCCATGTTTTTTGGCCGAATGACCCCAAAATGACTCGTTCCCATCTACATGTCAATGTCAACATTCATGACAAATTTCATAAAGATCAGACCAAAGGTACGACCTGTAGCCCGTGCCAAAGGAAATTGTTGACACACGGACACACAGACACACGGACGACGGACGACAACCCATGGCAATAGCTCAAACTTACAAAGTAAGTTGAGCTAACAATGGGAAATGGCCAAAGAAAATTCATTAGGCCAAACATTTAGTTTCTCTATATCCACAAATTGGCATTGCATAATCGAGGTTCCCAATGGGTGCACATCACAATATTCACCATAAGGGGACTTCAATCTGATCCTAGGTCTCCCATAGCAGATGAGGCCTAAGCAGAATGAGGTCCCCAGGGTGTGACTTTATTGATACTAACCTGCTGTGCTATGACCTTTCTGTAATATGGCTTTTAACATTTTGCCAGTGGAATAAAGCTATATAATAATGAGTGAAGTTATTAACATTTCTAAATACAATAATACTCATTGACGAGTAGTTCCCTTAAGAAATGTTCAGATAATAACTTCAACAAATGGCCATATTTTTTAACTTATTATCTGAGCATTTTCCTCCAAAAATATCACTCCTTCTGTACTTGTATTATCTGTCGTCTGCTTATTTTTCCTGAAAACCCCTCCAAATGAATAGTAGACCATTCCGATAAACACCTTTATAACTGGATGGGAGAATCCATTTAGTATAGAAAGGGTTAAATTAGATATTGCATGTTGTTGTTGTAACTGGTTGTCTCAAACCCTGAATTAACTTTAACCCTTTCTATACTAAAGCATCATTGACAAGTAGTTATCCATAGTAAATGTACAGATAAAAAATTTAACAGGTCGTTTGTTGAACTTATTATCTAAACATTTCCTTCAATAAATAGGACTCCTTCTGCAATTTTATTACCTGTCATTTGCTTATATTACCTGTAAATCCCTGTGTTAAATACCTGTATTTGATCAGACTGTAGACGGGCAACAAGATCCACATTCGACCCACCAACTACAACCTGCAAGACAAATTATGCAATTCAAATATCAGTCATCTATATTTGCCATGGGATCTAGGGGTGTAATGATACCATTTCTCATGATACGATACATATTCAGTGCTCATACCATTCATATGAAACGTATCGCGATACGGAAAACCTAATGGAGATGTATTAAAGGCACAGATGGCCTTGGTTGTAATGATACCATTTCTCATGATACGATACATATTCAGTGCTCATACCATTCATATGAAACGTATCTTGATACGGAAAACCTAATGGAGATGTATTAAAGGCACAGATGGCCTTGGTTGTAATGATACCATTTCTCATGATACGATACATATTCAGTGCTCATACCATTCATATGAAACGTATCGTGATACGGAAAACCTAATGGAGATGTATTAAAGGCACAGATGGCCTTGGTTGTAATGATACCATTTCTCATGATACGATACATATTCAGTGCTCATACCATTCATATGAAACGTATCGTGATACGGAAAACCTAATGGAGATGTATTAAAGGCACAGATGGCCTTGGTTGTAATGATACCATTTCTCATGATACGATACATATTCAGTGCTCATACCATTCATATGAAACGTATCGTGATACGGAAAACCTAATGGAGATGTATTAAAGGCACAGATGGCCTTGGTTGTAATGATACCATTTCTCATGATACGATACATATTCAGTGCTCATACCATTCATATGAAACGTATCGTGATACGGAAAACCTAATGGAGATGTATTAAAGGCACAGATGGCCTTGGTTGTAATGATACCATTTCTCATGATACGATACATATTCAGTGCTCATACCATTCATATGAAACGTATCGTGATACGGAAAACCTAATGGAGATGTATTAAAGGCACAGATGGCCTTGGTTGTAATGATACCATTTCTCATGATACGATACATATTCAGTGCTCATACCATTCATATGAAACGTATCGTGATACGGAAAACCTAATGGAGATGTATTAAAGGCACAGATGGCCTTGGTTGTAATGATACCATTTCTCATGATACGATACATATTCAGTGCTCATACCATTCATATGAAACGTATCGTGATACGGAAAACCTAATGGAGCTGTATTAAAGGCACAGATGGCCTTGGTTGTAATGATACCATTTCTCATGATACGATACATATTCAGTGCTCATACCATTCATATGAAACGTATCGTGATACGGAAAACCTAATGGAGATGTATTAAAGTCACAGATGGCCTTGGTTGTTGGTTATAATTTAGAAATAAAAGTTACCAAACTATAAACATTTCCTCATTAATATACTAATCGTATAGCATAAAGATAGGATTACAATATTATCCACAAAGCACACTTGTGAGAGCCAAGTGTTTGTTTATTGTACAGCATATAAAGAGTGTGCGATAAGCAAATCACTCAACACCTTGGTGATTTTTTTTGGGAGGTTGATTCATGGTGACCCACTTAAAACCGAAATATTGAGTGGCGAGGATTAGCGATCACTATAAAGGTATGTTGTAAACAACATGGTACAGTCTTAACCAAACTTCACTCAGTGGGATATCCAAGCCTTGAAATAGTGTGTCTGTCATTTGCAGAATGAGATCCCCAGAGGGTGAATTTAGTGATGCTACCCCGCATATCGGGCTAGCATCACCAAATTCACCCTCTGGGAACCTCATTCTGCTGAGGTGTAAGCAGAATGAGGTTCCCAGAGGGTGAATTTGGTGATGCTAGCCCGCTATGCAGGAAAGCATCACTAAATTCACCCTCTGGGGACCTCATTCTGCAAATGACAGACACACTATTTCAAGGCTTGGGGATATCCCTGGTGTTGTGCTTATCGCACACTCTTTACGTACTGTACTGTAACATAACATGGCTTTTGTTTACTAACACTGCATACAAACTTGACAATAAGATGCTATTTATGTGATATTTATGATTGGTATAAGAACAACTTCTGTCTATATTTTAATATTCTTTCGGTTTATGGTGGTTGAAATGGATGTGACTATTTTAAGATCAATACCGATTGCGAATGCCATCCGTATCTTTAATATTCATGTATACTTGGGCGAATTCCAATTAAAAGTTTAATTCAATGAATTCCATATATAATCAGTTTATGCCTAAGATATCATATCTGTTACTGTTAATGTGACTTCGTCGGGGAAGGGTAGGTAGGTAGGGAAATAACATTTTTATTTAACTTTTTTTTTTTAATTTAATTTTTATTTTCTAAATCTGAATAATTGTCACTTGAATAATTATAATTTATGTTACCGAATGTTTTTTATTTAATTTTTTTTTTCTTGTCTGTGTTGTCATTTAACCAAGCAGCAGGCATTTCAATACAGCGTATTGGATTGGTTAGAGAAAACCAGAGCACACTATCAGAATATTGTTTTAATATAATATTGTTGCTGTCATAGTTACGAAGGTTACTTCGCAGGTAATTTTAATGTGTCGAAGGTGAAAGGTTGGAGGGTGCACTTCATTTAAATAAGAGGATATATACAATTTATGCCAATTCAACTTCGCATATGCAGAGTTTGTCAAGATTCACACAGTTACAGAAACATAAATAAATAAATTTCGTGAGAAAACCGGAACCAAATTTACCAATGTATGAAAATAGGAAATGGGAGTTGAATCGCATAGTGTATAATTATGCCACACACATTATTGTTATTTATTCTAACAAAGAGTGCTTATATTTGGGTATTTACAAATTCTACATATATATCGGATCGGCAAAACAGCATATTTATCTGAATACCGATATCCAACCGATATCATGGTTATCGGCCCAATCCGATAAGCTGTACCGATAATCAGCTCATCTCTATCTGCCTCACATATATAAGAGAATGTACTGGCTTACAAAGTCCATGATGGGAACTGTGCTGGTGCAGCATTAAAGATCCTGTGCCATTCACTTAATAATGCGAGTCTCATATAGGGATATATAAGAGAATGTACTGGCAATTAAGGTAAAGATAAATATTGTTAGGCCAATGTATTCTTTTATATAAGAGAGGCTCCCTATGGGAGACTCCCATATATAAGAGAATGCATTGAGACAGTGTTTTCGCAAAATTTCAGTAAACTCCAGTCATGAAAGTGTTAAGAACTCAGAAATTGGTGCCTTGGAACCAGTGTATCTCAACGTTTGAAACAATGTACGATGTTCCAGGATTGTATATGGTAATAACCTTTGTATAGAGTTCGTATTAGGGTTTTAACAAATTCCTGTTACAATTATCCAATGAATAATGGCCATAACATGAATGGCCCAGCATTGAAGAGGTTAAGAAACAAGGTGTTCAGTTACGAATCATACAGGCCTTCCAGAGCTGCCGTCTGCTGTCTCCTGTGGCGTTATATGTGGTGCGCCCATCTTAACTGTGTTCTTTGAACAACGGCTACCATTTTCTTCTTTTAACTTACTCAGTTCAGCCGCTATTTTACTGCCAACATCAGCATTATTTCTGATCAAAGCAATGTCTCATGGTTAAGGAGAAATTAGCAAAATGATGACTTATATTAAAGGGGGACTGTACACTAAATGCGGCCATTTATGGGACCATCTCCTATTATACTCAACAGAATATATGCAACAAATAAATGGAATTTGAGCCAAGGATGAGTGTAAAATACACTCATGTGCTCAATGAACGATGCAAACAACATGGTAATATAATGAGAATGAGTTTATGACTCGAGTCATTAATATTTGTTAATATTGCCATGATGAAATAACTCTCTTAGGTGAATATCAGTCTAGTTTAATGTCACATTTGGTTTTCAACATATTTTCAGTGAACCAATACAAAAACTGGTGTTACATTAGATTTGGTATGTTGTTGTTGTAACAAGAGGTCTGGAATCCTGAAAACAACTTTAGGGGGTTAATGACGATTTATTTTCACTTTAATTAATTATGTACTATAGTAAAGGATACTAGCTTTCAGACTGGCCCCCGTTGTCAGCTCATTAACCCTTTGTAGTATATATGGGGTGACTTCTTTACCGGTTATCTGTAAAGCCCTGCAAAAATAAATCGAAAAGTGTTGTCTTTGCAGGTTTTTCAAGAGTTATCTATCCTGAAAATGAGCTAACCTATGAGATAACCTTCTGCGCATTTCCGCACGTGTTATATTTAATAGTTCCAATTGATATTTTCATTGATACACAGTTATTGAAGATTTATATATTCCTTTATATTTGCACACTTAAACAATACATATATATACATATGCAGTCAATTTCAGTTAATTGCATATTGCTTAAATGCATAATTTGGATATTTGCATAAAATATGCATGCTCCAAATTATTTTTTATTCGTTTATTTGCATGAAGGTCATACTGTATTCAATTTTTTTATGCATACGAAAATCACCAAAAATGCCGAATTGATAGCAATTTGCAAATAAAATTTAGTTTAAAATACACATTTGATGTGAAAACAAAGTGGTTGTTGATGACCATCGCGACAATTTTGCAAACAATTATGATTGACAATTGCTACTCAATTGTTTTGCAGTAAATTTGCACTGATTAATATCAAAGCATGATATTATTTCAACCATGAAGATAGTTGGAGACTCATTTAACAATGCTTCATGTAATGAATAGAGTTATACCTCTTCCCATAGTGCAATATACTGGCAGATTATGAAACCTAAATGGAGTTGACAGATAAACATAATTTACTGGGGTTTTTGTTAGTTATTCTTTTTGGCTACATGAACAAATGTTTGGATCACGTTGGGTGTCAACAAATATTAGTTTTTTCATTAGATTACGTCGGTTCAGGTATTACAGATAGGTATTTTTTAAAATAATTTATGACTGTATGCAGTGTTTAGAATGGGAATTGCTGGCGAGAAAATAATATTATTCTTGAACATTACTGAAAATTAATATATATTAGGCTTTTTATATGCCTATGTATTTTAAAACAAACAAAACAAGAAGTTGCACCTTGGGTTATGGAATACCCCCATGATGCCAATTGAAACATGGGCAGGATGGAATGGACAGAAATTCAACATTTTCAGAAGACAAAGAGGGATAACTCTTCAACAGAAAATGCAAACAAGATAACTGAACCCTCTTTTGAAAGTTGCCAAACCTCCATACCAAATTTCAACAGAATCTAATAACCCATGGCTCAGATATATGAGCATGGAAATCCAACATTTTCAGATAAACAAAGTGGGATAACTCTTGAATGGAAACAAGGTGAACTGTGTCAAGGAACCCCTCTTTTGAAAGCCCTCTTGATGATAAACCTACATACCACATTTCATCGAGATCTGACAATCCATCATTGAGATCATATATATGTGGATCAATCCACTATATGAGTCTACGGTTTCTAACATCCCTTTAACATCCCTAATTAGCATTGTACACCAACATTTCAAACAAATCAGTTTTTAGACCTGTTTGAAATTTCAGCTTACTGTATTTCCAAAGAAATTTGATATTCCATTCAAATATATAGACAATATTATTCGGAAATATCGGTTTGAAAAATTTGTTTGCCACATATTCATTTTAACTTGAAATTTAAAAATCAATTTGCCACATGTCTGCAGGGGAATTATCATATTTTTTTTAATTTGTATTTGAAGACAGTCATTATTTATCCAATGCCATCCTCAGGCCTCACTACTCAGCACCAAGTACCTATAGTGCTACTGTGACCTAGTGACCCCAATCTACTACTCAGTGGAACATTTTAATCCAATGCCACCCCCCCCAAACAAAGTATGTGCATGTGCAGCATGCCACAATATGGACTCAAGGCTTTCTATCAACTGTAAAATTTCTGGCCCTGGCCTTTTTTTTTTTTTTTTAACAGGGCTGGTCTCTGAGCATGCTACATACTGAGTTTCCTTGACAGCAGTTTGTATAGCATCCTCTATCATTTCGCCATCCACTGCATATGCTTCTGGGATCGGCACAGCTACCAGCATACCACTCTGTAGGCAGAGTCTCTGGTGCGATTCTACAATTTTAGAAATATTTTCAAATAATCAGAGATTTATTTTGCATGTAATGAATATCACAATAATCACACACCCTCTACAATCACACAATTGACACCTGTAAGAATCAGTACAATTTGCCATACGGTTTACATGAACGTTTCCGATGTTCATCAACCAATAACTGCAGCCACCACTTCATAAAAAGTGATGAACCCACCTACACTTCAAGCCATCATGTGCACAAGCTCGCTGTGTGTTGTTATTGCGAGACTTTGGAATTTGAACAATATGTTACTTACAATTGTTCTGGTAGTTTTGAAAAGTTGTTCATGTTCTATTAAAATGTATATGATTATAAGGAATGACTTTAAGATCGATTGGTGTCATTGGTTTTGACCGGCAGAGTAATTAAACAAAGTTTGTGTTAATCCCTTAAGATCCCTCCAAATGAATAATAGACTATTCCAATGTATACTTTAGGACTGAGAGGGAGAATCCATCTAGTATAGAAAGGATTAAAATAAGAGAATTTTGGTGCAAGTCTGAGTTTAGTGTGTCTGTCACTTGCAGAATGAGGTCCCCAGAGGGTGAAGTTAGTAATGCTATCCCGCATCCCGCATAGTGGGCTAGCATCACAAAATTCACCCTCTGGGGACCTCATTCTCCTTAGACCTCATCTTCTGGGAAGTATCTATAGTCTCAAGTTAACATTGTTTTAGTAACATAATAGTTACTTGTTCCCTTCTAGAAAGTTTCTATATCCCCTAATTTGCGGAAGATAAATGCATAATAGAGGTGACTAATGGGTGAACTTCAACCTGATCCTAGGTCTCCCATAGCAGTTGAGGCCTAAACAGAATGAGGTCCCCAGAGGATTAATTTGGTGATGCTAGCCTGATTTGTGGGATAGCATCACTAAATTCACCCTCTGTGGACCTCATTCTGCAAATGACAGGCACTAAACTCAGGCTTCTGTAGGCGGATCAGTGATCCTTTATGTTGATGTACATTGCCAGCTTGTCCTATTTCAGTTTTGTGAGGCCAATCCATGGACATTTCTATTATCACTTTTGTCCAAATAAAATTTGATTTTTAAGTTATTTTTGTGTGCGTTTCTTTATATTTTTGTTTTAGTGTCGGTTTTTAAGTTATTTTTGTGAGTGTTTCAGCTGAGTGTTTCATTATATTTTTGTTTTCGTGTTGGTTTTTAAGTTCTTTTTGTGTGCGTTTCTTTATATTTTTGTTTTCGTGTCGGTTTTTCTCGATGATCTCATACTTTGGTATTTCAATTTGGCTGAAGTTTCTTCTCTTAACCATTCCATGGCTGGAGCCTCCTGAAATTTTGCAAAAAAAACCCTTTGCCAATGCAATTAATATTATTCACCCTAAGGTGTCTGACCTGTTCATGCCTTCTGGATATTTCGTCCTTAGTTGGAACATCCAGTTTTATATTATATATCGCCGACGTTGAGTATTGTTCTCGATGTCTGAGTCAGTGTGTGAGACATATGACACGATATAAGTGGTAGTTGTGTTTACTGACTAGCTTTTGTGAGCATTTGATATATCCCTAATGTGTTGATGGATTCTTGTTGTAAGATTAAAAAGATCGTTGGGAGGGGTTAATTTTTTTAGAAATTATTTGTTGAGTGCTAATGTCAAGTGTTTGATGTACATATGTATATGTCCTGTCGGGTTTTGGAGGGGTGTACCAATGCGCATTTGCTTATATATGCGAGTCTCCCATAGGGACCCTCGCATATATAAGAGAATATATTGGCCTAACAATATTTACCTTGTCCTTGTAATCCAGTGCATTCTCTTGTATATCTTTATATCTATACCGAGGATCTTTAATGCAGCACTGACACAGCACCATTCATTAAAGGGTTAAAAATGGCCTAAAAAAATACGAAATAGCCAAACAAATTTACCAAAATAATTTTGAGGGCAGCGTGAACCCTGCTTCTCTCTGAACATATAAATTTGACGCACCTATCATTTTGGCAGCACTGAGAGCATCACTAACATTATACGGGGAGAAAAATCCACTTTTTGGTGTGAAAAAAGCTGGAAAGTCCTTGCTGTCTCCATATGAAGTAACACAAACACCTTGCGTTTCCTATAAAGGTAAATCAAGTAGATCTTTCTGAGACAAAAAGTAATAATATAATATCATGTCGGTGTTTGGGTGGCAAAGTAATAGCAACAACCACATCACCGCTTATTTGATGTACATGTAAGTCACCCAAGTACTGTATTAGTGTGGTCGTTGAAGCAGAATTTGGGGATCAACCCGGAATAAATTGGATACAAGCTGATTTTGGTGTCATTCGACGTGGAAAAGCCTCAGGAACAACATATCCAAAATCCGCAAAAATCCGCTGTGGGGAAACTTTGTTATCCAAGATGGCGTCCAACAAGATTGTCTATACTACATCAGTTCTCGAAACAAGTCATTATACGATATATTGTGGCATCGGAATTACGCCGTTATACCAGTTTGTGTTAAATTATAGTACGGGAGCGAATAGAGTGACACGCACAGAAAATCATACAATCGTGGCCATGAAATTGCTGTCAAAATGGCCACAACTGCAAGCAATACAACAAAGAAAGCAACATATTGGATAACACATAGGTGTGAAAATATGTATTGATAATATACAAGTCGGTTGTTGAATATCTTTAAAGGTACACACATCATTAAACAGATCCATCTGAAGGATTTATCGGCCACTGCACCGCAAGTCAAACCCCAATGATTTGCGTCTTTAAAGTTTGGGTGTTCTGCTTATCCAACATCCAATTGTCGGGCCAAAAATAATAATATCGGACTTGCAACACACGAACTAATGTTTCGCCTCACAGTTCATGGTAGTTTCAATCGGCATGATGATTAATTATTGAATGTAACGCCGAAATTTAAGTGCACATTCTAGCGGTCTAAATGTTAGTTATATTTCCGGAATTGTCAGCACTTCCGGTGATATTAAACAATACATATTTGTAGCAATGCTTATTATACTGTAACGAAACACTCATATCTTCAATAGATTAGCACCGCGTCTCACCAGATCAAAGAGACGGTACAACACACATTGTATGTAAGACTAATTTTCATGCTGCTAACAAACCGTGTTCTTAGTAGACAATTTTGTTCAAATTACTTCAATCACAACTTTACAACTGGAATATGCAGATACGCAATGCACAATATTAGTTTTCAGTATATTTTGGTTTGAAAATATCTTATCATTACCACCCACATAATCATGCTAAATATCGAGTGATCACCGTTTAAGATGTTATTTCAACGTTGAACATTCACACAATAGTATTCATTGTGGTTCTGTGTGCAGCAGCTATGTGTAACATTCGGGAGAAGGAGTAAACGTGGTGATGCGGTTGAATAAAACGTAGTAAGTTTCGCATAGATGTGGCCTTGGTGAATTCAACCAAATATAATTTCCAGGTATAAACACAGTCTTTGTCACAGAGTATGTAGGCAATTTTGGTCAAGTTTAGAATTTATTGACGATAGTCTATGTTACTCCTTCGTGTTTTAATAAATTTAGTTCATGGTATACCACCATGCATTCTTGTGATAAAAGCGAAATATTCGTGTTCTATCACTTGATCTGAGGCAACTATGACTACTATTTTGAGACATGGACAATAGAATATACGCATTTTACCCAGTTCTATATGAATATCTTTCATACCGTTTTATATCAGTTAATTTTTAAAGGTTTCATGCTGTAGATATCAAAATAAATGATGATCGGTCACATTCGTGAGACTGCTCGGAGTACACATTTTTCTGCTTCTAGAAAAAGGTCGCATAGTCAATACATCTCTACTTAATCCCATTTAGCTGTTTAATTACACATATATCACACGATTCAAGATAAGCAGTACAGAAAAAACTGCGTTATGTTTCCGTTTTTGGGCGTACAAAAGTCAAGATTTAACCGTTTCATAAGACCCTGGTTTCGCTTGCTCTCTCGTGAGATACATTAGAGATAATTCATACATCTCTAATCAAAAGTTTCTCTTGTACTCAGTAATCATTCTTCCTCGCATAATTCAAGAGTTTGTTCACTCGTATAGGACTAGCTCTTCAATTTTGCACAACATGTAAATTTCATTCGATTTTGTCCATTTTGGCAGCCATTTTGGGAAATACATTCTACAGATATGGTTTACGACAAAGCATTGTTTGTATATATTTCAATTTATTATGAATTTGGCATTAATTGGAGCACCTACCGCAGAAATTCAGTATCTTGGATCCTGAATTTTCCCATGAGCGGATTTTTGATATGTTGTTCCTGGTGTTTTTCCGCGTCGAATAACACAAAAATCAGCTTGTATCCAATTTCTTCCGGGTTCAACTCTCCAACAACTACACTATATGCAAAGGAAACCAATCACAGCTATTCAGAAATTTTTGCCTATCTACATGTAGTTAACATGTCACCATGTAACACGAATGACAAATCAGTCCTTCCATGACTGGAGCTTCCTGAAATTTGTGCGAAAACATTGTGCCAATGCATTCTCTTATATATAATAAATTCCCATAGGGAGCCTCGCATAAATATGAGAATGCAGTGGCACAGGATCTTTATTGCTGCACCAGCACAGTTCCCGTCATGAAAAGGTTAAGTTTCATTAAAAAGCCATCTTACCCACTATACCAATCTGTTCATTCATAAATGTTGCGCTGTGGTATGCAAGTCTGGGAGGGAGAATTTAGTGATGCTACCCATACAGTGGGAGTGGGCTAGCATCACAAAATTCCCCCTCTGGGGACCTCATTCTGCTTAGGTCTCACCTGCTATGGAAGACCTAGGTTCAGACTGAAGTTCCTCAGTTGAAGTTGGTGATGTACACCCATTAGTCACCTTGATTATGCATTTTATCTTTGGAAAATTCAGAAAATTAGTGGATATAGAAACTGAACAGAAGGGAAAAAGTAACTAAAAACAATGATAATTTGAGTTTATAAATACTTCCCAGAACATGAGGCCTAAGCAGAATGAGGTCCCCAGAGGGTGAATTTGACAATGCTAGCCTGCTGTGCAGGGTAGTATCACTAAATTCACCCTCTGGGGACCTCATTCTGCAAGTGACAGACACACTATTTCAAGGCTTGAATGTGTGAATTGAGTCTGAAGCCACAATAGATAAATGTGAAACACTCCAGTAGGGTGATCAAATGGAGAATGTCATGGAGAATAATCTTGCTCAAATTAGTTATTTTTACGAATATTAGTCCAAATTGACAACACACATCATCATTCTTATATTAATTAAATGCAATGACTATCGGTTGCGTCTGGGAGGGAGATGTAAATATTTATAATTGAGCATAGTTCAGATTATATTTTCTGTAGAGTGGTATGGTCAATTTCTTTAAAATTTTCGGCAATGTTAGAAGAATGCTACATTCCCCAGGTTGGCATAGCACTTGAGTACTAACTTATAAGTTTCACACACCTGAACAAGTCCATAACATGTCTTTAAAAAAATCCATTAATTTTGAAGCATAACAATCATGTTACAGAAACCCATTGGGCAACAATAAAGTACTCTCAGGATCCAAATAATAGTGTGGTACCAAATAATAGTATTGTACCAATTAATATTACAGGGTGGAATTTAACCAGCTTTCCCCAGTCACTGTCAACCTGTTGTAAGTAAACTTGTGAAAGATGATTTGGCAGAAAGTTGTACATCTGAGGTGATCTAAGGGCACATAATCATGGCAGCGAGGAAAATTAATTATACATACAGACCCAAATAACGATCATACAGGGCGGATATTTTTCAGAAAATTAATAAATATACAGGTTTGATTATTTAAATACTGACAGTCAATTGGGCCTTCATGAGTTACGAGTTAAGAGAAACTCACCAGGTATTCAAGAGTTTTCTCAATATCTAGGATGGACTTGACACCAGCAGACACGACAGTTACTGGAGTACGTCCCAGCTCCGTTAAGTCAGCACTTATGTCAAAAGCTGAAATAAAGAGTTACTGGAGTTATAGAAGCTCCCGTAGATGGTCTCTCCAACTCAGAATTATTATTTAAGTTCAAGGAAGAGATACTCCATCTTAAATATATCAAAATATTATATGTACACATTTTATTTTCATCTCGTTGGTTGGTCCATTGCCGATTGTGCACTTTTGCAATCTCTGTTGCTATCCGGAAGTCACGTGTCAATTTATCCAAAAATTCAAACCCGCGATATTTGAAAAAATTACTGATGGATATAGAAAAAAATATATGAGGTCACTCACCAGCACCTAACGTATAAAATATAAACAACCTATGGCATGGAATGTAATATACACAGAATGACATTAGTCTTAATGGATTTATTAGTATGGCACAGGAGGCACAGCCACGAATTTTATCCTTCTGCTGTATCGACAAAACCATTAACACACATGTTGTTCTGTGTTTATTACATGCCACCCGTCCTAGAATATGTGAAAAACAGACTTACCAGGTTTATCCAGACACATACAGGGCTTAAATCAGGTTTCATGGTTGAGGCAAATGCGTATGGAACATGTAGGGCATACTGTTGGTAAATACGGCCCAGCAGAAACACTCCAATTCTAGGAACAAGCGTGTGATAATATTTGTAATCATACTTGTCTCAGCGCCTCTGTGCACACCGCCAATCCCGCCAGTTACAAATATAGGAATTCCGACAGCGTGAGCAATAATCATGGTTCCAGAAACAGTTGTCCCTCCGTTCAGACCCTGTGAGAAACACAGAAACAAGTTGTTTTTTATTGATCTATGAGCGTAGAGATGCATCAGTAGACAATCAACATACTGTATAATTCCGTACAGCGGAATTATATGGTACTAGTATGTTGTTTAGCTACTGATACATCTACATGATGTATAATTACAATGAAAAACTTTATTTTCAACGATCTAAATTTATTCCATCTCAGAAAATAAATTGTCAAAAGAGGATTTTCCATTGGACGATCTCCGAATCTGGTTGACGGGATGAAATTGGAAACAACATGAGGTGACTCAACCAACGCAACATCTATACAGTGATAAATCAGGTCAAACACTAGCCTGTCGACCAATTAAATTCACCTTTCAATGAGATCAAAAGTAGTTGTAATTATATGGACAAAAGACATTTGAATTGGTCGTAATATCGATGACTTGTCATTTCTTGGAAGACATAACATCCTGTGTGGGCTTCCCCAAAATATGTCACATGCTTTATGTCAATCATTTTGAATGGACAGTTTCATTTTTGAGTGAGTTCTGATTAACGGTAATGACTCGAGAGAAAAAAACCCGCGCTTTGAAAATAGAAAGTCTACGAAAAACAAAGTCTGGATATAATTTTTAAGGACCGTCTGACACACGTACAGTAATGCTCTAAATAATCGACTCCTTAACCACAGCAGAATTATGGGTAACTTTTCAGGATTTAGTCGGAAATATGGCTTGTTGCCATTCATCGGAAAGCTCTCGATGAATGGCAACAAGCCATATTTCCGACTAAATCCTGAAAGTTACCCATAATTCTGCTGTGGTTAAGGAGTCAATTATTTAGAGCATTACTGTAAGTGCTAACAGGAGGCTGTCGCATATTTTCAAAAGTGTGCCTGTCTTTGGTTACTTTTCAACGAAAATTTTCATTTCAATGGACGATATAAGCTGAAAAAATAAATATATCTATTATTGCATGTTTTTTTTTCTTACGCTACAGTATCAAGTCTGAGATTTTGTGCCTGTCATTTGCAGAATGAGGTCGCCAGAGGGTGAATTTAGAGATGCTATCCTGCATAGTGTGCTAGCATCACTAAATTCACCATCTGGGTACCTCATTCTGCTTAGCCCTCATCTTCTCAGGAAAGTTTCTTTATTACTAGTATCAAATTTCATTAGAAACTTTTTCACATTGATTCTATTTCTTTTTTAGTTTAGTTACTCTAAATCCCCAAATTGACAGATGATACATTGCATAATCAAGGTTCCCAATGGGTGTACATCACAATATTCACCATTTGGGAACTTCAAGCTGAATCTATGTCAAGCAGATGAGGCCATGCAGAATAAGGTCCCCAGATTGTGAATTTGGCGATGCTAGCCCACAGGGGACCTCATTCTGCAAATGACAGGCACCTTATACTAAGGCTTGTACAGTACAGAAATTATATATTTTTGCAGTAAAATATCTCTGTATCACCAGTTTTTATACGTATATTGGTCATTTTCTGACAGGCGTAACAAATTAACTTTTATTTTCCCTCTTCGGTAGCAACATTTGTACTGAATCGTGTTCTATTTATAACACAAGAATATCACATTATTTTAACACATCCTGTATCTTATTTTTGACAAAAATTACATTTGTTTATGTTTATTTTTTCACTTCCTTTCCTGTGATGAGCATACAAATCAAAGTAGTGAGTAAAAACGTTCAGAGTGTACCAAGAGAGAGCACTCTATCTTGTTAGCACCCTCAATAAAGGAACATTGCAGATCAGCAAAGAGATTTACTGTGAATTACAATAGAAATAAACCACTTTATTTTGCCTTAATAGACATATAATATACCCCATCTTCAGTTTTATCTGTATTTTATTCACAAAATAGCTATTGTAAAAATCTTGAAATCGGGATTTAAAAAACTTATGTTGTTGTTGTAATTGTGGCCAAGAAGAGATAGACCATCTTTAAACATATACATTGTCGTAATTTGAGGTTCATTGCAATGAATACATGTTTATCTTATTTTTGTTGATAACATTTCAAATGATGGATCGGTCGGCATGTCCAGTATAAATATATGAACAAAATGTGATAGAATACTAAGTTGACTCCTACAGTTAACTCACCCATGGTGACACCTACAGTAACTCACCCATGGTTACACCTACAGTTAACTCACCTATGGTGACACCTACAGTTAACTCACCCTTGACAATATAACAGGTAAATCTCTTCTTGACGTTTTAATACTATTCCTGCCGTCTGCCAAATGCTCAAGCTCCATCTTAGAAAGACCTGAAAAATACGTCATAATATCCTAAATAAACTATACTATCAAGTCTGGATAAATTCACCCTCTGGGGACCTCATTCTGCTCAGGCCTCAACTGTTATAGGAGACCTAGAATGAGATTGAAGTTCCCCAGTTGTAAATTGAAGTTGGTGATGTTCACCCATTAGTCACCTTGATTATGCATAAGTTGGTTAGGGACTAAAGATGGAGATAGTTGCTCAAGCCATTTGCGCAGAAGCTTGGAAACTGCCCCTGTGGCACCGATTGCAATTGGAGAGACCCTAGATTTCAAATTCCACATTCAACTGCACTGAGTAAAATCCAACAAGACTGCCCGGGGCCATGTTTTTCATGGAAAATGCGCAAAAACACAGATTTGACTGCACCTCCTAAATAAGTTGACTGTTAATTTTAAGTTCATTGAACCAGAACATACCAACATGAATCTTGCCATCCAGTATGGCAATAGTGGCTGGAACAACGCCATTCTTCCTCACAATGTCTTCAACCATCAAAGCGGTGCTGTGTCAAATAGAAATTAACAAATAGAGGATATCTAATGAGTTTCAATTCTATACAAAATTTATTAACCGAGTGCACTAAATTTATTAACTGAGTGCACTAAATTCATTAACCGAGTGCACTAAATTTATTAACCGAGTGTACTAAATTTATTAACCGAGTGCACTAAATGTATTAACCGAGTACACTAAATTCATTAACCGAGTGCACTAAATTTATTAACCGAGTGTACTAAATTTATTAACCGAGTGCACTAAATGTATTAACCGAGTGCACTAAATTCATTAACCGAGTGCACTAAATTTATTAACTGAGTGCACTAAATTTATTAACCGAGTGTACTAAATTTATTAACTGAGTGCACTAAATTTATTAACTGAGTGCACTAAATTTATTAACCGAGTGCACTAAATTCATTAACCGAGTGCACTAAATTTATTAACCGAGTGCACTAAATGTATTAACCGAGTGCACTAAATTTACTAACCGAGTGCACTATAGTTATTAACAGAGTGCACTAAATTTACTAACCAAGTGCACTAAATTTATTAACCGAGTGCACTAAATTTACTATCCGAGTGCACTAAATTTACTAACCAAGTGCACTAAATTTATTAACCGAGTGCACTAAATTTATTAACAGAGTGCATTTAATTTACTAACCGAGTGCACTAAATTTGATTCAAGCCGAGCTTCAGCGAAAATAAGAACAAAGGCAATAAATTTTTTCATGTACTTTTTGACTTTTATGTTATATCACATGAATCCACTTCGAATGCCCTGTGTCCCTTTAAAGACCATGTATACTATGGTCCAACTAGTTGGTGGATTGTACTTAATGTTCAACTGCAGTGGAAAGTTACTGGCAAAATTGAAAACATCACATTTAAGTGGACATTTCATTTGAGAAATGGGTATATAATTTAGGCCCAAATCCAAAAGTATTAATTAAGTCACATAACATACCTAACGTTATCTGGGTAAGGCATGCCATGGGTAATAATAGTGCTCTCGAGTGCAACAACAGCTTGATGTCTCCCAAGAGCATCTCTAACCTCCGCCGATACTTTGATATCATTTTCTGAAAAAAAGATGGTTGTAACTGAAATGCAGACGACACAATGCATACCTGTAATTGAGGTGCCCAATGGATGAGTGAGGGGCCCAATGGTGAGTGAGGGGCCCAATGGTGAGTGAGGGGCCCAATGGTGAGTGAGGGGCCCAATGGTGAGTGAGGGGCCCAATGGGCGCACATCACTATCTTCACCATCTGGGAACTCAAATCTGTATCTAGTTCTCCAATAGCAGATAAGACCATGCATAATGAGGTTCACAGAGGGTGAATTTAGTGATGCTAGCACACTATCCGGGATAGCATCACTAATTTACCCTCTGGAGACCTCATTCTGCAAATAGAGTTTAGTTTCTCTACATCCCCAAATTTTTTGACATTGCATAATCGAGGTTCACAATGGGTGCACATCACAATATTCACCATTTGGGAACTTCAATCTGAGTATATGTCTCCTCATGCAGAACGAGGTCCCCAGATGGTGAATTTGGTGATGCTAGCCTGCTATGCGGGATAGCATCACTAAACTCACCCTCTGGGGACCCCAGTCTACAAATCACAGGCATCATATTCTCATGCCTGGTTAAAGCTAGCCTTATTTCCACTGTGGTCGCATGCAGGTGTTTTTGTTTTCAATTGCTACATGTAGTATGTAGTTCATACTACCTTACTCGTATTTAAATTCGCACAGTACTATTTTTCGCGCACCGATTATCTAAACCACAGTTCATAGGAAATACAAAGAGGGCTATGTTGCAGAGTTTATATATGTTATGAACAGTTGAATACACAATTTTACGCTTACATGTATGCATATATTTACATTCGGCCAACCGCAATGCCAAGCAACAAATCATGGTAACATAGACATTGTTGAAATGTTTGTATAAGAAATACTAATATTCCAGGTCGCCACAAAATTATGATGTATGTAGTTACTAGTTTATTGTAAATCCACCGCGATGATGTTTAATATACACATATACTATCCCCAGCAATGACTAAGAACCGAAACTGCCTGGCATCAGCTCCAAGATATAAGAAAATATTACGAAAATATTTGTCAGTTTTAATTCGCGCATCTAGTTGCGCGAATTTAAAGTGTGCGAATTCAAAACTGAGAGAAAAATAGTACTGCGCGAATTTAAATACGAGTAATGTACCCGAATTTAGATGAAAATGAACAGTGTAGCAATAATGTAGCAATAAAACCATACATTGTGTTTATTTCTTATTCATAATTTCCATGGCATATTAGATACCTTTAACCCTTTACCCAACAGAAGGGCCCTGTGCCAATGCATTCTCTTATATATGCGAGTCGACCATAGGTCGCCTCGCATATATAAGAGAATGCATTGGCTTAAAACATTAAAAATTATAAAATTGTTAAAGAATGTAAGAAACGAGAGGGTGATAACGATCGGCAGATGTTTAACCCATACCTTGGCGATAGCGACTAGCCATAACTGATAATTTGTCAAAGATATGATCACAGGAATTAATCCATATATCAGTACCCAACTTGAAATCAAAAGCTCAAATAATTTGTCTTAAGAAAAGGTTAAAGTATTTGGGTTGGGGAGGAGTAGTTTTAAATCTCATAACTCTGTCCCTATTCTCACTGTGAGATCCAATGGTTTAGTGATTTCGGAGGACATGTTTAGGAGTTTAAGTTAACTCATTGGAAGCAAAAGTGATAAATCCCTATCTTTGCCACTTTTGACATGCAAGATATTCAAAATTTATTATTCACTTCTAAAGAGAAATTATAATTGTTGACAAGCCAGACTGCTTAGAACGACATATATGTAGGGGATTCCATCTCGTATTTAAATGGTACTTTAATTACCCCCCCCCCCTTCCCCCATTCTCCCCAGTTATTTGTTTATCAAACATGGACAGATATAAGATCAGATCTGACCTGTGTATTAAATAAGATTAAGTGTTTCATAACAGGGGTGTATGGTTTTCAAAAATATATGTAGTTTATACAATTCAAAAGTATTATCTATATAATGTTATACAGACATAATATGATGGGGATGCTGGCCCCTATGACCACTAAATCGTTCATATAAAAGAAAGTAAGTTAGCCCTCATTTGAATGGTTTCACACATTACAATGTTTTACAAGTAGCTTGGGCACTAAAAGCCACACCCTTCAATGTTAATCTTCTAAGTGCTCTGTGGCCCCTAAAATTCAATCAACCATGAAAATGTGAACAAATGGGAAAATAAGGTTCCTGGAAATACTAACATCTACCATATTGATTTTTAAAACAAGTCATCACTTACAATAGTCATGTATATTTATCTGCCTGTTTCCCATTGCATAGATAAATCATATTGGCTATCAGCTGTTGTTTTAATTTCAAATTGAAAGCACGTGTCTGAAGGGTTAATATATTTTTCAAAAATCAATTAATCAGTCAATACCAAAATTGATAGAAGTGAAAAGTGTGCAAAGATACCCAATAGATATTAAGAGATATGAGGAAGAGTCCATGTACATTATAGCATGTGTCTATGGAAACCTTGGAAAGGGTTAATTATTTTTGAAGCAAATTAATGGAATTTAGAAGACACTTATATAGGTGAGGGGACCCTTATCTCACCCTGTAATGAAATTTTAAGAATAGGAAAAACACCAGTCTTGTGCTGCCATTAATCAATTTGACAGTTAGAATAAACAAACAGCCAGCCACCAGTGTTGTTTATCTTGCTTGACCCACCAGAGCTCTGTATCATATGTCATCACTCATTTCATAACAGATTTCACTTGGAATGACAACATCTATAAATATCCTCTCATATACTCTGGATGTTGGATGATCACATGGTAATTTATTGATATCATTATATTACATGAAACTATTGCAATAAAATCTTCATATTTTCAAAACAGGATATCACACCTAATTAATCGTATAAAACTAAAATAAATGAAAGTGTCAATTTTTTGTTATTATTTAAATTTTTTTTTTATTGTTATTAAAGTTCAAACAAAATTTAATATTTGTATATGCTAAATTTAGCAAGGAGCTAAATCTAAAAAAATTGAATTTTTTTTTAAATTTTTTTTCTCGAAAAAGGGTCATAACTCCTTTAAAATTAATCGGATCAAACCCATATGCGGACTCGATCTGTATTTTGGGCTGTGAAACTCACATACCAAATTTGGTTCCAATCAGATAAAAAATGTTTGAGTTATGGCAGAATGCGTGAATTCTAAGTTGAAAAAGGGCCATAACTCTGTAACAAAAACTCGGATCAAACCCAAATTCGAACTCGATCTGTATTTTGGGCTGAGAAACCCATATACAAAATTTGGTTTCGATCGGATAGAAAATGTTTGAGTTATCGCATTACTCGTAAAGTGTCTACGGACAGACAGACAGACAGACGGACAGACAGACAGACGGACGAACGACGAGTGGTCAATCCGGGCAACGACACTATGTTTACCATACTATGGTATGGGTAAACATAAAAATGGTAAAAAGTGTTAAAAAAAGATTTTTTTTAGGCCAATGCATTCTCTTATATATGCGAGGCGACCTATGGTCGACTCGCATATATAAGAGAATGCATTGGCACAGGGCATAACTGTAACCATCATAATGTGGTCAAGGAGCCGGTTCCAATGATATCCATATTTGTATGGTTCTATTGAGACAGACCGAAGATATTTTAGGCTGTTGAAGCTTTATTTGGCCGGTGTGTTGGGTAAAGGGTTAAACATATTCATGTTTCATGCTGAAACTGGTGAACAGGCTAATTTGGAACAGAATGGAAACAGCCATTTCATGAAGAATATCTCATTTGGAGGGCTCATTCTGGTGTCAAACGAAATCTTGATATTCGCATTACCCCATCACCATACTAGTAACCAAATTACAGACAAATTTCAAATTGTAGAGATGTACTTGTGAGTTTAAGTAAGGGGTAAGGCTAGGTGGGGGTGAAAACAGTACTTGCACAATATCTCAAGACATTATAGGTCTAAAGACTTCAAATTAAGGATTGCAGTTGGCTTAAAGATGTATAATATCTGAATTAATGCTCCCAAATTACTATTTCTTTGGCTTCGGGGTAAAAAATATTTGATTCGAGTTAAGGAACCCATCCATCTAAACTCAGATATCGATTTAAAAAAAAAATTGTTTCCCCGAGATATGTAATTTTTGGCGGCCTGGCAAAACTTTCTCATGCAGATGGTCTCGGACCTAATTGCAGATAAAGATAGATAACTGATCATAACTCTAAAATCATGTGGCTTTGGGTGTTAAAGATATTTGACAATCCGGTCAAATTCGATGAACAAAATATTGATAAATAACATGTTTTGAGCAATTTTATACTAGTCGACTGTGGTTAGCATTATTTTTGGGCAATTATTGACTCTCATAACTGAAGCAGCATTTTTTAAAATGTTTTTGTTTGAATCTTATGATGTGGCGACCATCGAATTGGATTGATTACCTTTAAAGTGATGTGAAACATTCCGGTAGTGTGATCAAATAGAAATGGAGAATAATCTTGCTCAAAATAGTTATTTTTACAAATGTTATATCCAAATTGACAATATAGTGAATACACACCGCCGTTTTTGTATATTAAATAAATGCATTGACTCCAGATGGCGAAATCGTTTTCGTAAGTTTATCGCTGATAGCGAATCGAGAAGTAAATAATTACAATTGAGCGTAGTTCAGACAATGTTTTCTATGGAATGGTATGGTTCAATTCAATTGTTATTTCGTAATATACTAGTATATCGAACATGATAATGTATAATACAAAATTTAAACAAAACATGGTATACATTACCGGGAGATGGCATGACCTATGAAATAGAATATTTGTGAAGAAGTTTCTATTGAAACTTGATAATAAAGATACCTTCCACAGAAGATGAGGCCTTAGCAGAATGAGGTCCCCAGTGGGTGAATTTAGTGATGCTAGCCCACTATGCGGGATAGTGTCACTAAATTCACCCTCTGGGGACCTCATTCTGCAAATGACAGGCACAAGTCTTGAAATAGTGTGTCTGTCATTTGCAGAATGAGGTTCCCAGAGGGTGAATTTGGTGATGCTAGCCTGCTAATCATTCACCCTCTGGGGACCTCATTCTGCAAATGACAGACACACTATTTCAAGGCTTGGACAGGCACCATATACTCAGGCCTGTTCAGCATCAATGCTTGGTATAAAATGTTCTTGAACATGAGTATCCTTATGGATCCGGGCCCACTCGCCCCAGGGCCCACTCGCCCCAGAACTGACCAAAGGCGCATTCCTGAAGAAATGTGCCGCATTATATCTGAAGAGCAAAGCATCGAGAGGAGCGGCGGCCAACTGATTGTGGAGAATTCTTTCGTCGTAATTCATCATCCATTCATTCATATTCACTGATCATATTCATTCCGTTATATTAGTCGTCGTATTTTTTACATATTCATTCACGTTCATGTTATTATGTATAAATGTTCTTATGTTTTTATTATTGTTTATTATCAGCGAAATAAATAATTATCACTACTACCCAACTATCCAATCTATCTCCTGACAACCCTTAAATAAGACATTATCCCTTGGACCGAGTTGGCCAGGGGCGAGCTGGCTCGGGGCGAGCTGGTCCAGGTCGACTGGGGCGAGTGGGCCCTGGGGTGAGTGGGCCCATTTCCATCCTGGATTCTTAAACTTACTGGCATAAGAAATAAATCTTGAAAGCTGAGATATCCATGTCACTCTGGGCAATCTTGTGAGAACTGGTTGCATGACTAATATTTGGACATTAATTATCTGAAAAATATAATTACACATGATTTGTTGGTTAATTTATTGCAGTTTATCCCCCTTTCCGCTGCCAGGCCATATCCTGTCAGTTTTTAAGTGGGAGAGGAGATGGTTAATTTCATCCAGAAATCTGAAAACATTCCACTGCATGGAATGGTAGAAAAACTGACCGCAGAAAGCAATTGACAAATCTTCACAATACATAGAGGATATCTACACTTTTTGGTTGGATATGGGAATTATCTCAGATTCATGAGTGATGAAAAAAATTGAATTTCAATGAGTGGCTCTGTCATGAGTGCAAATTAATTGTTTTTGTCATCACGAATGAGATAATTACCATTATCCAACCAAAAAGGTGTAGATGTTCTGCTCAGCTGGCCCCATGGCTCAATTTTGAGTTGAAAGAAGAGTGAAAAGTGCAAATTTGTATATCCAAGCACAGCCATGGCAATGGGTGTGTGGATTTAGTTCCATTTTTCAGACAGATTTGTTGAGGGATAAAGGGCTAACATCATAATAAAACAGTTTAATTGATCACATATTACAATTATTCACCTATAATTCAATGTGGCGAAGCGATGTTAACTCATCTAGAATTGAATTACTTTTAATTTTAGCATTCATTATGGATGGATACGAGTGAGATATTGATATCTCTGACACTAGACTGATAACGGTTTCTATTAGTATTTAGTCTTTTTTGTACATAAAGTTTGTAATATATTGTGTATTTATCAACAAAAAAAATTCATTAAAGTTAGTATAATGGTTAAATCTGTACAAATCAGATAATTAAAATATATCATTTATAGAGCCATTCAATGTTATGTATTTCGATGTTCCGCCACCCGATCCGGTTTTTAGTCAAATTCCGACTTCTATCAGTCACCTAATTTCGCGGCTTCTCCTTTTGAACCAAAACACCTTATTTTGGATGGTTGACAGTGGTAATTAGCTGACAATTATGTTCAATCGCGTAACTGTTTATCACAAAAGGTAATTACAAATGAAAGGAAATGCTTCTAACGCATTGAAAACATCGAAATGAAATCGCAAAATTAAAGAAATGAAAACACACCGTTATCTCGTAAGAAATTGGTTCCCGAAAAAACAAATTGCTTCTAAAAATAGCAACATATGTGGTTGATACCATTGGAAAAAACTATCTAGATTGAGAAACACGAACATGATTAACACCATATTATCCATATGAATGGAAGGTTTGTGTCACAGTTGTTGGAAATTCTTATCAGACTTCTCCCATAAATACACACTTAATTTATAGTACATGTAATATGTATTAGACTATATTATTATTAAAGTGATATGTGTCAGATGAGTATAGTATGTATACACAGCATGCTAATTAATTGGGTACTTCAATTTTCTTAAAGGGTTATACCCTTCTATCATGGGTTATCATCTTTTATCATCCTACTACTTAATGTCCCCCTCCCATACTTCGTACTTTTACTATGTGATGTGTATTTATCTGTGGATTTTGATTAGACCCCGAAGCCACGACAAATAGTTTTCGCGGCTGGCTCAATCGATTTCATACAATGTAGTCCAAAATTGACTATACATTCAAATGTATCTTTAGTATCCCGTAGATTTTCGACTACCGATTTCATGGCTGGTTAGCTAGCTTAGCCGGCTCAGTCGCGACGTTCGTGGCTGATGAAATATGGCGGCTCAGCCAGCTGAGACGTAATCATTCAGTGTATTTTCGTTTCCGAAATGTTCCTTAATCCCCGGTTATAGACCCTGTTTGTTTTAGCGTTTGTAGGATTCCAGACCATATTTAGTAATCTTTTGATGTTGGGCTTTTCCATTATGGCGAAAATACACGAAGGACTGCCATGATGCATATACTATGCAGTTTCCCATCTAATCGGTATATGTTACATTGGGTCTTCTGTCGACTTCAGACTTATGGAGAATTCGCTCTCCACTGGTATTCTATACACTCACAAGGTGGTGACAATCTCTCACGTTTCACTCACCTTGTGTTCTTGGCCCACACCTGTCTTGCAGTCGACCGCTTCAATCAGGAGCACTGTAGTACACGTCTGTATCGTTCAATGTCTCTGGGACAAGTCAAGTCTCTCCTTCGGGGATCGACCCACGTGACCCAACCCCGGGGTCTCATTCGTCCACGTCGGGGGATTACCGTAATTATACCACATTCCCCCTCATTTTCTAAATGTGCTCCACCCTTAGAATCTATGGGTACTTCAATTTTCTTAAAGGGTTATACCCTTCTATCATGGGTTATCATCTTTTATCATCCTACTACTTAATGTCCCCCTCCCATGCTTCGTACTTTTACTACCATGAATATCAATACTAAAAAGTCCACCCCCCCCCCCCACTTATTATTGTCCACATTTCCCATAATGACCTCCCCCCTTAACATCGGGCCGCCACCAGCCCTGGAATGTATTAATATCCACAAATATATCACAACATTATAAACTTAACAAGGGGTGGGAAAAACATCACCTAATCCCCTTAATACACAACAGTATATACATTTAGGGAGGGGAGATGTCCAGTCTGCAGTGTGCATTATTCCCCCCAACAATATTAACAGGGGCAGTGTTCCCCCTTAATGGGTGTTAGTACCCTCACCCTACAGGGAAAAACCCCGAACAATCAAACGCACACTGACTATGGCTACTTGCCAATCTGGACATCAAACCCCCCTTGAGGTTGATATGTTAATATGGACGGATTTGCATCTAGGGTTGATCTGGCTCATCTTAATTCACTAGCTGAACTACATGTAAATAACTACTAGTGATATTTAGATCAATACGACACCTGTTTCAAGGGTGAATGATTTTAAATTCTCATAATTCAAATGCCCACTCTTCCAACATGTCTATAACCACCAGGTTACTTGGTGCTGAGATAATTTTGACTACATCCATGTTATATATAACTTTGGTAACCTGTTAGTTCTTATGGGAATTCACCATAAACATGATTATAATATTGTATAAGGTATATCATGTTCGTGACTCTAGTATATGGGGTAATATTCCTATTTTCTTGTCATACCCCCCCCCCCTACTTACTCATCCCGCTCTGGCTATGAAATACCACTCAGTTTTAATCAAACCACCCTGTGTCACTAATAAATCAGTATCTTCTATAATGATGTAGCCCAGATCAACCCTATCTTCCGAAACAGTTCAATCAATGAGTATATGTATACATATAGGTGGTCAGTAGGGTACAGGGATTTTTGTGAAGGGACCGGAGAAAAAGATTGTTATGAGTTAAAGGGTAATACCCTGTATGACGAGCCACCCATTATACAATGGGTATGTGACTCAGAGAAACGAGAAACGCCACGCCCCAACAATGTTATTTGCCAAATTTAGAATATAAAAATGAAAGTATGACTGTGCCCAAAAATTTCCAAATAATACCTTTAACCTGGGCTAAAAGTGTGACATTCCCCCAACAGTTAAGTAATCCACCGCATCAAAATTTATAACAATCTCTACCCTTCTCTCCCTTTGTGCAACCTACTGACCAACCTGAGGGGTGCCTCAAAAATGGAAAAGTTTTTCCATATTGAGGTTAACCCCTCGGATAACCTCCACCGGGGACTTCCCCGACCCACTCACGAGGTTGACCAAATCACCGAGCCTAGACTCAGTAACATAACCAACCTCGGAATCGGCCGGGAACTCCGGCTCGTCCCTGGACAGCAAAAGCCGATCCAACGGGATCCGACCCACGTAGTTCTGGGAGTACAAACGAGGTACCCCCAGAATACGGGGCGATATGGTGAAGAAAGAGTTCGGGAAATCCCGAAGCCATCTCTCCACCATATCGCCATCACCTACAAATCCACTCAGAATGATGGGTTCGCAGGTGATGGCCGCATCCCGCAAGATCTCCCTTACACGGAAGGCCACGTCCCTGCCCAAGGGGTCCCCCTCGTGCCCTGTTAAGGACACGACGAGGGACTTGCCAATAGTGCGGGCCCAGGATGCCATCTGACCCAGGATGATATCCTGAGCCCAATGGCGATCCCAAGGTAGGCGTCGATCGACGCCCACCGGGCCCACAGCATCTATGAGGGTGGCGGCCATGCGGATCTGGGGGATCAGTTGTCCCAGACCCACATGGTGTGGCAATATATCCCGTGGTGGGATTGCCAACGCCACCCTGAAGCGCCGGCTGAGGGGAAGCAGGATACTTCCCAAAGTGCCAGGGCAGATCTCCACAAGGGAGGACTGCCGGTGGATTGGCAGAGGGTGTTAATCCCCCCACCATCTCCTCCGGGGAGAGATCAGCCCTACCACTCCAGTGAAGCCCCCTTTCCAGTCCTAGACTGGCATCCCACAAGAGGAATGGAGTTTCACGGCACCATTCCCCCCCAGGCTTTACCGTGGTGCGGGTATTGGGCGACCTATCTAAGCCTCCCACACACCCACTAGTATCCACCTGCATAAGGGGAGGTATATCCAATGCAGGACGGGGGGAGGGGCTGGTCCAACCTAGCTGTGACGGGCCTATTACCCTGACCCGCCCTCTCGGCCTGAGGGGGAGTTCGAGGCCCGCCAGGCTTTGCAACCTTGGCGGGCGGGGAACTCCGCACAGGAACGGCTTTACCCCCCACAGGAGGTACCACCAGTTCCTGCTGCCCTCTGGATGGCCCCGAGTCCCTGGGCCTCGACCTAGGGATTGCTCCCCCAGTCGGTACCCCCGGGTCCCGACGCCACCCTAGAGGACTCCCCCATGCCCCCCACCAGGCTCACTACCTGGCCTGGCTGGGGGCCCGCTGTGTCGAGGCTTGGGAGTTTGCACCCCCTGACCCGCGACACCGCGGGGAGACGGCAGAGCTGAGGCAGGTCTCTTGACCTGTGGGGCCTGGGGCGTTGCTGCCCGCGGCTCCCCACCGACCAAGAAACCGGCCCGCCACAACCATGCTGCCACCCAGCGAAGTACTCTCCAATGAAACAGGAGAATAATGTTCACCGGGTGGGCCAGCACCCTCCCGTTAGCATCAAATTTGGTTGCCTTGGCTGGGCTGACCCCGAAGGCACTCTCCAGCTCCCCAACTTGCTGCCTCATAGGCGTCGAGATAGGGAACGGGAAAGGGCCCTCCCGAGCCACCACCCCCGCCAAGGCCTCCAATGTTACCCTTAACCCTTTACCCAATAAACCGGCCAAAACCGGCCAAATAAAGATTCAACAGCCTAAAATATCTTCGGTCTGTCTCAATAGAACCATACAAATATGGATATCATTGGAACCAGCTCCGTGACCACATTGTGATAGCTACAGTTATGCCCTGTGCCAGTGCATTCTCTTATATATGCGAGTCGACCATAGGTTGCCTCGCATATATAAGAGAATGCACTGGCCTAAAAAACACTTTTTACCATTTTTTCTTACATTCTTTAACAATTTTATAATTTTTAATGTGTTAAGCCAATGCATTCTCTTATATATGCGAGGCGACCTATGGTCGACTCGCATATATAAGAGAATGCATTGGCACAGGGCCGTTCTGTTGGGTAAAGGGTTAAGGGTCGCACGTAGGCAATGAGAGCCGTCCGCCTTTGCTGAGGCGTTGCTGAAGTGTGCCTTGCGGACGGCTCCCATAATGCCGATGGGAGGTGACACCTTTCCACGTGGCGCTGGAACTGGCGGGTGACCTCACCGCACACGTCACAGCGCGAGCTGCCGTGTCGGATGCCCACCCACCGCCCAATGCCCCCAGACTGGTGCCGGCCTCCCGACGACCCACACTCATACTTCTGCCTCCCCATTTAGCCCCGGGTCGACCCCTCTCCCGGGGACCCGACAATGACCTGTTTCTCTGCAAACCCCCCCGATTTGGGGCCCGGGGACGTCGATTGCCACCTAACCCGCCCGGGCTGGGCGGCCACCTCAGCATACGTGCGAGGCCCCTGCCCGGGCCCTTCTCGTCCAGTCGGCCTGGAGGCCGGCTGGAAGAGGACCGCCCGACCAAGGATGACCGTCCAGTCCCCAGCGGGTCCGGTATGGAATGCAAGGTGTAGCCCCTCCCATGAGGGGCTACTTGTAACCCTTGCTGAGTTACATTTCGGTCGCCCGAGCCATATCTGACTCGGCCTACCCCTGGCCTTATATCTGCCACCCCCCTTGTGGGAGATCTGGACGGCCTTTCTGCCACCCAAGATCTTTTGGGCGATCCCTCTTCTTCCGAGGGATCCGCCCCAGGGATCCCATTATTGTCCGTGTCGCTCATTTGTTTTTGTCATTTACTACAACAAAATAAACAAAACTAATTAGTCATAGGATGAGCTATTTCACAATAGGGGCATGAGTATTTGTCTAGCTTTCCAGCTGCCCCGGCAGTGAGATTTACACAATTCCCATGAAACCAATCCAAGCAGTGGGTACATTGAACCATAAACCCAACTTCGGGTCCCCTACAGATACAGAATCTTGCTGTGTCGGTACCCCTTGCTTCTACCAAAGACTTATGTCGTTCTATCCAAAAGGTACTTATAACTTGTGTAATGATCCCTGGTCCTTTCCATACAGGAGCTAATTTCTTAGTTTGACCCTTCTTGGAACCCAAATCCAGCATATATATAACATCACCCACTTGATATTTTTTGGGTTTTTGCTGCCAGATCGTATCTTTGCTTACGATACTTCTGCTCTTGTTTTAACTTATCTCGGGCCCAATCATGTGTTTCCCGCATATCATTTTCAAGTTGATTTACATATTGAATTGTTGTATGACATGGTTGTTTAGGGACTGGCCCAAATACGAGATCCACTGGTTGGCACACTTCCCTCCCCAACATCATTTGATTTGGGGTAAAACCCGTTGTTCTGTTAACTGAAGATTGTATCGCCCCTGCCAGCTGGGATACATATAAATCCCAATTACTCTGTTTGGTCCCAATAAAACATCTTATTGCATCCAATAATGTACGGTTCATCTGCTCTACTTGCCCATTGGAAGAAGCGCGATGACTGGTTGTTCGAATTTTATGAATTCGGAGGGTTTTACACACCTCTTGAAAGAGTTCACTTTCAAAATTTGTCCCTCGGTCCGAAAATATTTCCAACGGGCACCCCAGTCTCGAAAACACCTGGTTTATTAAAGCCGTTGCGGTAACATCTGCTGTTTGTGAGGGGACGGGTAAACACTCCACCCATTTAGTAAAATGATCTGTGACCATTAAAATATATTCATTACCCCTCGGTGTGTGGGGTAAGGTCCCAAATAATCTATATGTATTCTTTCCATAGGGACCCCAGAATAATATGGAAGCAGTGGATGTTTACTTTTTCTGCTGGGCTTCTTCTGTTTGTTACATACTGGGCATGCCGCAATGAAAGTTTCAATATCTGATGCTAAATTTGGCCAATAAAATCTTGATTTTATTTTTTCCCGGGTTCGATTTATGCCCTGATGTCCTGCTGAGGGCAAATCATGGCATATAGCTATTATATCAGCCCTCAAAGAATAAGGTATAACCAAGACCTCATCTTTGTCATTCTTTTTGGTTTTGCACAATAAATCATTTTCTAGTTGGTACCTTTCCCGGTTAGCCCAATAATTTTTGGCCTCGGCACTCCCTATTTTGATCTTGGACTCAGGTGGGTCGATTTTATCACCCAACCATTTTCTAATTAGTTTAAGATTTGAATCAACCCTCTGGGCTTCCAGGATATCTTTTCGGGATTTTCCCCCAAACATAATCTGGTCATCCGCATTCCCCAACCCCACATCTGGCACATTATCACTTCCAGACTGACCAATCTGAAGGATCTCCAAAGGTTCGGAGAATAACGCTTGAATGTCCCCCACACTATTCCCTTGACACTCCATTTTCGCCACCCGTTTATTGGTTCTATGGGGTAATGGAACAATATCGTCCACTTCTTGAAAGAATTCACCCCAATTGTTTTGTATCCTTTGACAATATTTACACCCCATGCACGGCAACTGTGATAAGGGGATTCCAATTCTATACTCCCCACACTCATCCCATTCTGGGAGTCTACTGAGGGCATCCGCATTTACATGTTTTGCTCCCGCCCTATGCTGAATGGTGAAATCGTATTGGCTTAATTCTTCCAACCAGCGGGCTATTTGCCCTTCGGGCTTCTTAAAATTCAGAAGCCATCGCAAACTATTATGATCCGACCGAATGATAAAAGGTCGTCCCAGAAGCCAATATCTGAATTGCCGAGTAAACCTGACCACCGCCAAAAGTTCAATTCGGGTAGCGCAATACCTACTTTGTTCGGGCGAAAGCCCATAACTCCCATATGCTATTACCCTCTCGACCCCATCCTGTATCTGAAGGAGCTCCCCTCCTATTCCCTTTGTACTCCCATCGCAATCCAATATAAATGGGTCAGTTTCATTTGCAAACGTGAGCAGCGGCGGCGAACCCAACGCGGTTTTGAGGGTTTCAAATGCTGTTTGTTCCATTTTGGTCCAATTAAATGGTTTCTTTCCCGTCACTTTATACAACGGGGCTGCAATCACCACAAAATGTTTGATAAACATTCGATGATAATTAGCCCATCCCAAAAATCGTTCTACCTCTTTGTTATTCTGGGGTATTGGCCAATTTTTAACGGCATCGGTTGCGGCATCCCCCATTTCCAATCCTTTTGCAGTCACCAATCTACCCAAAAACATCATTTTGTCTTGACATAATAAAAAAAATTTGGGCTTCAATTTAAGCTTGTAATGTATGAACCGAACAAACACTTTCTCCAAGTTCTCAAATTGGGACTCCATAGATACCGATAGTACAGAAATATCATCCAAAAAGGCCAAAGCCACGTCCCATAATAAACCACGCAACACTAAATTCATAACGCGCATGTAAGTGGCCGGCGCCGATTTTAGACCAAAACCCATTCGAATCATCTCATATTCGCCATATTTTGTCAAGAAACCCGTTTTCTTACGATCTTCTTCGGCTATATATACCTGAAACTACGCCTGGTTAGCATCTAGCCGGGACCATATTTTATGTTTACTTATTGTTTGAAAACATTCTTCCGCAAGGGGTAAGGGGAAACTATCCCCTACAGTTACTGAATTTAAACCCCTGAAGTCCAAAGCCCACCGCACTGAACCACATCGTTTTCGCAATAACACCGGCGCGCTTGTCCATTCGGAATCACTGGGGCGTATTATTCCCGCTTTTAACATTCCCGTTAGAAGTTTTTCTTCCTCCTCTGCAAAACATGCGGGGACTCGGCGCATTCTATTTTTAACAGGACGGGCATCACCCGTGGGAATATTATGTTTCAGTGCTGTAAAATCCCCCAAATCATTTTCATCTTTCGCAAATGCCAATTGGTACCGAATTAATAATTTTTTCAATTGGACAGCTTGTTCGGGAGACAACAATTCCCGAGAACGATCAAAAAGATCCACTAAATACTCAGGGAGTTCATCTCCCTTACATAAATAGGAGGTCACATCTGGTTCTTCTATATCTAATTTTCTGATGTCCATAACTTCTGAATCACCATTTGTTATTGCGGTTCCCACCATTCGACCAGCTTTAAGCTTGATATCCCCATCTGATATGTTTAGGAACAGCATCATAGGCTTAGTTTTTGCCCTATGAAATGTCACCGGTACCAACACATTGAGTCCCAAACTGGGTTCAATGACATAATCCGGTAAATTTATTCTTTGTTCAATAGCTACATATTTAGCTGAATTTGCGGGAATAATTACCGATTTTGTCAAGGCAATTGTGACATGCCTTGCTGCTTCAGAGGGTCCTGATGTGTACAATTTCATGGGAATTTTTTCCTCTCCCAAATACATATCATTTTCTTTCAAATTTAAGGACGCCTCAAATTCCTTCAGAAAATCTAATCCCAAAATCATAGGACATGTTATCGGTGCTACATACACTGTCCTCAAATACCAACGCCTTCCCACTCTCATGCGTATTGGGCCAACTACTTTACCCGTGATTGTATTTTGGTCCCGGCCCGCAGTTTGTACTTTTATTTCCTTAACTAGTTTGGGTACAGGTGAAATGCTTTTGAAAATGTCATCCGATATTACCGTGACCTCTGCCCCAGTATCCACCAGGCAGTCGAGTTCTACATTTTCCACCTGAGTACCCACAGTATATGATAGTCGCTCTGTCAATTGCGCGATTTTAATTATCTCCGGGGATCTATTACTTTCCCCGTACCTTTCGGTGCTATCGCGAGCGCTCACGGCCGGCTGTATATCTGTTACTTGGGTTTCGCCTTTGTTTTCTGACCCAATATCGATTTGTTTTTTAGTTTCTATTCTGGGATTCACATTCACTAGGTCAAGGGGAGTTAATGGGGTCGGCTCTGAACCTAGCAATCCTGCTCCGACCCACTGCTGTTTAAATCCACATCTTCCATGAATGCTACCCTTTGGGGATTTTTTGGTGCCCCCGGAACTGGGCCAGAATTTAATTTAGCCGACCTTTCCGGGACCTCCCGATTGGTTACTTGGTTCCCCGTTAACCTCGATGGACATTCTCTCATTAGATGCGATTTACTACCACATGTCCAGCACCCCGGCCTATTCGGTGAGGGTGACCTACTTCTAGGAAACTCCCTTCTATTTTGGTCAGAGGTTCGGGATAATCTGAGGGTTAATGTTGCCATTGATTCAGAAATGCGGTTCATTGAATCTTGCATTCCCTTCATACCCTCCATCATTGATGTCGCGAACCCCCCCAAATCTTGTTCCAATTTATTGGGCAATTTTGCAATTTCATTAGACCCACTCTGTCCCCCATTCGATTGTATTTTCGGGTTTGCTTGGGTGTATTGCACCCGTGCTGGGGCCTCACGTTCCCGGAAAGTTCTTGTTCGCCTACTTTCCAGCCGGGGTGTTGTGTCTATAGGTGCCATAGGGTTTGGCCCATAAATTGCCAGTGTCGAATGTTGAAACCACTTTACCCGGTCTATGGCCTCCTCCATTGAAACCGGCCGGGTGGCAGATATCGCCATTCCAGCCTCCTTATCTAAGACCCCAAAACAAAATCTCAACACTGCTTGTCTGAACATGTGACGTTCGGGTAAATCGTCAAATGCTCTTGCAGCTAGGGTTAATACCCTATCTGCCCATTCTTCCAGGGACTCCGTAGGTTTCTGAACTGCTTGATTAAATTGAATCAAGACAGTTTCGGGCAATTCAATGTGCGCAAACCTTTTTTCTAATTTGTGCATCATGTTGTCAAAAGGTGTCTGGGGGTTTTGACGCATTAGGGTTGTAAAATAGCCGCTTTCCCCTGTAAACACCAACACAAGTAGTCCCGGGCCTCTGGTCCCTCCCATCCCTCGAAATCCATCATGTGAATGAACTTTAACTGAAAGGATTGCCAATTTGTGGTGCCGTCATATTCCAATGATCGGGGGATATGTGGCAACTTTCTATGGCGTTGATTCTGTGGGGCTTGATTACCTATTATCTCCCCTCTATTCCCCCCCGGTTGGCGTCCCTCCCTGTCTCTAAAGGTTCTGCCCATACTGGGGTCTCTGTGTGCCCCCATTCCCCCATTAGGGTATCTATTCCCTTGTGGTCTATCACTATGAGTTCTTTGCGGGCTCATATGTCTATTTAGTATATCATATGACCGCCCACTGGAGCGAGACTGAGGGTCTCTGTACTGATCCCTCCGAAAGCGATCCCCCTCCCCAACCTGTGGTCGAGTCATTCCCGTTCTTCGGGCATCCTGGGATACCCCATGATTTACTCTGCCTTGTGAACCCTGGTTTACATTGCCGGGGGCATGTGCCACTAATGGGTTATTTTCCATCCAGGCGTCCAATCTTGATATTGGACGTTGGAGACGGCTACCCCTTGGTGACGTCGGTATTGTCATATAACGCGATTGCTCATATGACGGTGGCGGATCCCGGTTGGAAATTCTACCCTCCCGCGATCGGTTGGGGTCACGTGACCCCAAACGTTCCTCAGAATCTGAGGATGGTGATGCGGGGATAAACCCCTTCGGTGAGAATTTCCTGGGGCCGGCAAGCTTAGTGTTATTATTTGTACCCCACTGGTGAACTGGGCGCAGATATCTGATCGCCCATGCCTCGTTGGTTGCGATTAACCAACCTGTGCCGCAATTGCTCATCCATCTGAGCTTGATTGGACAAGACGCAACTGGATCGTCCATCAATATCATTGTCCTGGTGTGGTATAAAATCCACACTTCTTATCAAAGCCCTTGACACCCGGAGGGAAGTCACTTGGTTGATGTTATCCACCGTAAAATTTCCCAATTCAGCTCTTTTAGCTAATATATTTCTGGCTCTCTCAGTATTGACCCCTGGCAGGACCAATAGCGAATAAAAATCGCACTTATTGATCTGAAGACGATCGGTCCTCCCATCGTCCGATTCAAGATCAGAAGACCCATTAATTGCAGTCGCTATTTTTCTAAATCCCAATGACCCTGAAAACTGTCGAACCGCCTAATTGGGTTTTCCAACTTGTATAACTATAACCCTAGTACAGACCCCACAGTGTAATCTTGGGGACCCAATTTAATTTTATGATTGAAGTACCCAAATATTTTTCCAACACGTTGGAAAATCAAATTTACCAATTACTTACAGGGTGGAAAAATGACCCTAAATGGTCAGCACACGACGCGAGAGCAAAAAGGCCCCGTCAAAATTCGCGGGCTGAAACACAAGAAGGGTTATTGACATAAAAATGCACCCTATCGAAACTGAGTGAAACATGAATTATCACCACCTCAAATATTCAAAATATACCCAAGTCGGGAAAATTGTTCCCGGAATAACAATTAATAAATCACTACGATTGAATTAAAGTTAATTAGCGGGTCAGATGTGACCTGAAAGTACCCGATGTAAAGCGATTATTTATTTCGCTCAAAATCCGACGCACATCCTCATTGGCTCATAATGGCGGCCAATTCGAATGGGAATTTCCCGAATAGATTTCGTTCGTTCGCTTCGCCAATATGGAGAATTCGCTCTCCACTGGTATTCTACACTCACAAGGTGGTGACAATCTCTCACGTTTCACTCACCTTGTGTTCTTGGCCCACACCTGTCTTGCGGTCGACCGCTTCAATCAGGAGCACTGTAGTACACGTCTGTATCGTTCAATGTCTCTGGGTCAAGTCAAGTCTCTCCTTCGGGGATGGACCCACGTGACCCAACCCCGGGGTCTCATTCGTCGACGTCGGGGGATTACCGTAATTATACCACAGACTGCTATCATCACTGGTATCTTGCGATAAATATGAATGCATCATTGAATGATGAATCCGATAGTAATGATATATAATATTTCAAACTACATGTATATTTTCTATTCTCTTCTACATGTTATGTGCATATATTGACAAATGCCAACCAACGATGTCTGAGACTGGGTCGTGTCAATATAAATAATTAATATTTTAACCCTTTCAATACCAAATGGATGCGCCCATTTAGTTATATGAAAGCATGGATTGGGATAGTCTATTCCACATTAAGGGGCCCGGTGTTCTGATAATATAACAACCATGCCGTGTCCATGCGAGTATGCCAATATTAGGTAATGCGGTTTCGTTCTTTGAGATTCACAGTACAGTTGTGCTTGACATATAAGCCCATGCACACTGCTCAGCCATTTAACAATTCCGGTGGCGGAGATTTGTTCATGTGGCTGGCGTTAGAGATAATATGGCTGGCGGCGGCTTGTTGCCAATATGGCTGGCGGCGGCGTGCGATGGCGGCTTCGGGCTCTAATTTTGATAATTAATTTTTGTGTCCCATCCCATAAATAATCTAATCAGAGGCCTTCACATTTTATGGACTATGGAGGCTGTTTTCACATTTATTAAATAATTGAACTTAAGTCTTAAAGGCATGGCGACGTTCGTTGCAGAAATATTCATATTTGTTCAAATCGCCATTAAAGGAAGGAATATTAAAATATATATAGTTTTGTTCATATGCCAAACCATAATCAGTACGTAAATAGTCTAGCTATTGTTGTCAAGACGTACGATGGTGTACGTAAACAAGAACCTTCTCGTGTTACAGAAGTGTTGCTTCTGTTTACATAACACATCGCAATTCTATTGGTTACTAGTAATCACACACAATTGATATAAATGCTCATTATTATTTCCATATCAGGAAAACAGTAACAAACTAGAATGAATCTGAAATTGCACAGCAATTTCGATACTTCCATGCGTAGTAATAATCGGCAACCACAGATTCTATCCAAATTTCATCAGTATCTGCGCCAAAATAATATGAGATACATACCCACACGCCTGTTCTCCCAAACCGGAAGTGAAATCCATAACCTATATATATCATTATAGAGCGCATAGTTTGATGCACATAATGCAAAAAGTACCAACTCAATATCTCAAGCCGTTCTGGATTTCGTATAAAAAAATCCGAACCCGATATCTCAAGCCGTTTCGGAGGAGATAGGAAAACAACAATAAAACAGATAAAGAGCGTTGTTTCCAAAGGTCAAGGTCACACGAAATTCCCTATTAAAGCTTCGACTGCGTATACACAATGACTATGCAGGTACCAAATTTCAAATCAATCGGCCAAGCCGTTTCGACGATATAAGAAATCAAACCTCGATTTTGCAAGTCATTTTAGTGGCGAGAGAACCCCCCAAAAATCAACAAAATGGCGATAACTCCGAAGGTCAAGGTCGGACGAAATTATCAATAGGCCAGTTTACTAGAACTTCCAAAGTTATATACTGAAACCGAAAAAATCGGGTGAATCGGTTCAGCCGTTCCTGAGATTAAGGCATGTTATCGGAATAATAATAATAAAAGCCAGAAGAATTACAATATCCTTCAATGTTAAAACATTGAAGTATAACCAAAAACATTTTCAAATTCATACCCACATGCCATTTCTCCAAAAACGGAAGTGAAATCCGTAAACTTGATTACAATTATACAGCGCAGAGTCTGGTGCACACAATGCAAAAAGTCCCAACTCAATACCTCAAGCTGTTTTGGATTTTGTATAAAGAGCGTTCTTTTATTCTTCGAACATTAGCGCAAAAAATCAGGTTTTTAAGCAGCCGTAACTCCAGAAGTTTAAGTCCGATTTTAACAATTAGAGTGGGATAGTGATCAGCAGAATCTAGAGATTATATATCCCAAATTTCATCGAAATCTGCGCCAAAACAGTTTTGAGATACATACCCACACGCCCGTTCTCCCAAACCGGAAGTGAAATCCGTTAACTATATATATCTTTTATACAGCGCAGAGTTTGGTGCACATAACGCAAAAGGTCCCAACTCAATATCTCAAGCCGTTCTGGATTTCGTATAAAGAGCGTTCTTTTATTATTCGACCCAGAGTCAACCTTTTAACCGGAAGTGCGACCGCTATCATTTTTCGGTGGTTTATAACACATGAACATGCGCAAATAATGAAAAAGTCCGAACCCGATATCTCAAGCCTTTTAGGAGGAGATACGTTAACAAGAATAAAACAGATAAAGAGCGTTGTTTCCAAAGGTCAAGGTCAGACGAAATTCCTTCTTTGTGAATCGACTGCGAATGCTCAATGGCTATGAAAGTACAAAATTTAAAATCAATTGGCCAAGCCGTTTCGACGATATAAGAAATCAAACCTCGATTTCGCATTTTTGCCATCTCATTCTAGGGGCACGAAAACCCAAAAAAATCAGGTTTTTATGCAGCCATAACTCAAGAAGTTAAAGTCCGATTTGAAAAATTCGAGTGGAATAGTGATCAGCGGCAACTAAAGATTATATAAACCAAATTTCACCACAATCTGCACCAAAATAGTTTTGAGATACATACCCACATGCCCGTTCTCCCAAACCGGAAGTGAAATCCGTAAACTTTACATATCTTTATAGAGCGCAGAGGTTGATGCACATAATGCAAAAAGTCCCAACTCGATATATCAAGCCCTTCTGGATATCATATAAAGAGCGTTGTTTTATCCTTCGACCAGTAGTGAACCTTTAAACCGGAAGTGCGAACCCTATCATTTTTCGGTGGTTCATAACACACATAAATGCGCAAATAACGAAAAAAGTCCGAACTCGATATCTCAAGCCGTTTCGGAGGAGATAGGAAAACAACAATAAAACAGATAAAGAGCGTTGTTTCCAAAGGTCAAGGTCACACGAAGTTCCCTATTTGTGCATCTCCTGCGTATACTCAATGACTATGCAGGTACAAAATTTCAAATCAATCGACCAAGCCGTTTCGACGATATAAGAAATCAAACCTCGATTTTGCAAGTCATTTTAGTGGCGAGAAAACCCCCCAAAAATCAACAAAATGGCGATAACTCCGAAGGTCAAGGTCGGACGAAATTCTCAATAGGCCATTTGACTAGAACTTCCAAAGTTATATACTGAAACCGAAAAAATCGTGTGAATCGGTTCAGCCGTTCCTGAGATTAAGGCATGTTATCGGAATAATAATAAGAATAAAAGCCAGAAGAATTACAATATACTTCCATGTTAAAACATGGAAGTATAATAACGCTCTTTATGTTTACCATATCCGGATCTAAACAAAAGCCAGGTTCTGTAACATTTTTTTGCATTTATTTACATGACAAAGAAAAAACATTTGACAATAACATACTGTTTATGCCATATTTCTGATTGGTATAAGAACAAGTTCTGTCTATATTTTACTATTCTTTCTGTTTATGGCGTTTTTTGACGGAGCTGAATATTTTAACAGCATACCTACGGCCAACGCCGCCCATATCTTTAAGTGCAATTGTATTGCGACAGCAAATTTTGCGCTTAACCCTTTCATTATGGGAGCTGCGCTGCCGCTGGTGCAGCATTAATGAACCTGTCGGCCTGTGCCAGTGAATTCTCTTATATTGTGAGTCACCCAAAGGGAGCCTGGCCCTTGCATATATAAAAGAATGCACTGGGTTACAAGATCAACGTAAATATATTTAGGCCAATGCATTATAATTCTCTTAAATTATATATGTGAGGCGCCATATATAAGAGTAACATCGCAGCATGATACCCTAGTGTAACTAACGAACCACATCTAAAACACACGCATAACATCCGTAAGCTAGGATATATCTGTGTCTTTTTTAATCCCATAAATAACTTCACAGATGCATTTCCCATCAGAGATTCACAATGAAAACAGACTACGAGCTCAACGACAGGCTTAAAACGTAAATTATAAAAGCCGTTCCTTTTGTACAAATTATTAGAGAATATAAATTACCAACATCAAACTGAAAGTATTCAAAAGTCAAGACTGTTGGTTGTTGTCTAGATGGGAGTATTTTACTGAATTTAAACATTATATTATTGACGCTGTGTGCGCAATCCGATTGAGATGTGTACTGTACGAAGAAGCTTGTCGATTTCATCATGTTCATTTCATTCATAAAATGTCATTGTGTCGTTTTCAATGAAACTGTGTTATAATTATGTTCTCAATAAAATGTAAACGGCGGCTGTCGTATTAGATAATAATTGGTGACATTACAAAATCAGATATAGACACTATATATGACCCAAAGCATCCGGCGTTGATTCATTATTAATGCATTGGCACAGGGTTTTCACAAAAATTCAGGAATCTCCAGTCATGAAAAGGTTAAGCTTTGGAAGATAAGCGCTTAAAAACTCTGTAATTTCATTCGCGCAATTGAATTGCGCTTAAGCGCAAAAAAACTATGAAATTTCAATTAAAATTGCACTTAAGCACAAAATTTGATTGATCACCATAAAGTTAACAAAACCCCCTTAATTCTTATATTTATAGAATAGTCTGCAGGATGACTAGACCAATACGGTGAGATTCTTTTAGAAAACATAAAGCAACCAGCCCAATAATTACAAATTACTGTAGTTTTGGCATTGAAAGTGAACTCGGTACTGGTCTCTCGTGCTAATGGACTGGGGATCGCAACCTGGTCAGGGTATTCTGACAAAAATCAGAACTTGGTCGTTAGAAGTGAGGAGGTATATGAAAAGTGAACTCCTTTCGTAAACTCTATCAATGCACTTTTTAGAGTGGCGCATTCGTTATAAATTGATAAATTTTTTAATTTACATTTTACTCGTTTTAACGACACGCCCCTGTGGTTTCAAATAGAATTCAGATTTTATTTTATTTTATTTTCAGATTAACGATAAGATCACTTGCCATGAACTGAGAAAACCTTATATTGTATCATAAGGTAAAGACAATGTTGGTCTATGTAGAGTCTTATCTACGCATGTTGTGGCACATTATTGAGGCTGTGGACATTGACTACTGGAAGTGGGTGTTCTGGGTTGTCTACCCTGTGATGATTACATTCTTATTACCCGGCATAATCCTGATTTTCATCTACGCCTCTGCACTGTTTCTCTATATATATCGGCACCGGAACCGCCTTCTCGATGCATATGCTTATGACTTCTGGAATGGTGCTAGGAAGACGATTGCTGCTTTTTGGGATGCCCACGGCAGAATCTGGTATGGTGAGTACCCAGTAAGATAAATTAGATAAGATCAATGTTATTTACAAATCTGAGGTAAAAACATTATACAAACACAAGCTCTAAAGAGCTTTTAAAAACAAATACATATATAAATTAAACACATACACATTATGATTATCATATCAATTTTATACAAGTTAAAATAAGTTATCATAGTTAAAAAATACCTAGTTGTAACAGTTAAAATTTTGCTTAATATTTAGTTATAAAATTACTATTTTTTTTTTTTTAAATATCAGAAAAAAATCAGTATAAAATAATTTGCCACTTCCAGTAATAAAAGAGCAAAGGAAATTAGAATTTGCTTGAATTTCATGTTTCTGAGGTTTTGGAATGCTTTCAACAAAAATGATATCCTGTAATAGTAATATAGATATAATATTAGTGGTTGTGTTATTAACCTTTATTTGATAATTTATAGTTAAAATGATTGACAGCTTCAGAGGGAAGCGCTGACGATGACAGGTTTTCAGGGTAACACATCCCAAAACTTATCAACAGTTGGTTATTTCATGGCTGGTTATTTTCTCTAACTTCAAAGCACAAGTACAGAGGACCACTGCTGCCTAATATTCTAAATTTATAAAATATGGATTGGGGGAAAATACAGTTAGAAAAGTACATGTAATTAAAGAGGCAAACTTCATTGATTCAAAGATGCATATTAATCTGAATTAAAGCTCGCAAATTACTATTTCCTTGGCTTCGGGGGTCAAAAATATTTTATTTGAGTCGAGGAACCCACCCATCAATGTTCTGACAGAGTGATCAGATATCGATTTTTGAAATCTATTATTTTTCACCATCGATAATTTTTAGTGGCCCAGTAAAAGGTCAATGAGAAGACGGTCATGGACCAAATTGCAGATGAAGATGGATAACCCTAAAATCACTTAAGTGGCTTTTTTTGTGAGATATTTGACAAACTGGCAAAAATTCGTTAAAAAAAATGTTGATAAATAACAGGTTTTGGGCAATTTTATACTAGATAGTTGACTGTGGTTAGCATTATTTTGGGGCCATTAATCGATTCTGATAACTGGTGTGGCATTTAAAAAACATTGTTGTTGGAATCTGATGATTTGAGGACCATCAAATCGGATTGAGTACCTTTAAGTTGCTGTTACATACTGACACTTTCCTCATCAAGCCTGGAAATATGGTGTCTATCATTTGCCATAGGGGGCTAGCAGCCAGTTGAAGTTGGTGATGTTCACCCATTAGTCGTCCTTCATTATACAATTTATCTTCTGCAAATTAGGGTTATAGAAACTGAACAATAGGGGAAAAGTAATTAAAACCAATGTTAATTTGAGACTACCGAATACTTCCCAGAAGATGAGGCCTAAGCAGAATGAGGTCCCCAGAGGGTCAATTTAGTGTTGCTAGCCCGCTGTGTGGGACAGCATCAAAAAATTCATCCACTGGGGACCTCATTCTGCAATTGACAGACTTGTTCCACATTCATGGCAAGAATATACTTCTAATTGTCCCCCGAAAAATTTATTTTTGGGGGACTATTGTAATCAGCTGCGTCCCGTCCGTCCATCCGTGCGTCCGTCCGGAGTTATAACTCCAGTAATGATCATCCGATTTGATTGAAACTTGGTATGTAGATGTCTCAACCAAGAACACAGGTGCTCTGGAATTCTGGTTTGATCCGATGTTCTTTGATGGAGTTATTTCCCTTTTTTTAACTTTTTTTTTACTTAGAAAATTTCTCACTTTTTCAGTTTCCGGATGATATCTCAAGGTTGGATCCTTTAATTTCAAATACCGTTGTTATGTGGCTCAGTCATATCAAGATACAGGTTAAGTTCGAATTTGAGTTTGAACGGATGATTTTTCCTAGAGTTATGGACTTTTTTAGAAAATTCAATTTACTTCTTTTTTCTTTGGTTTCCGGATGATAACTCAAGTTTGGATTGTTTAATTGGAAATTCTGTTTTTTTGTGGGTCGTTCATTTCAAAATACAGGTCAAGTTAGTATTTGACTTTGATCCAATGATTTTTCCCAGAGTTATGGGCCTTTCGACATTTTTTATAATTTTCTGTATGAGGGTACCTTTATGTGTAATCAACTCCTCCTACAGTTTTGATCGTAGATATTTGAAACTTCACAGTATTATTACCCACATATTGGAGATGTGCAACATGTATATAGATGACAGAAAAATTATTTCTTTACGGAATTATTAACCCTTTCGACATAGAACATTACTTTAATAAAGCGGCGTCGACTTGCCACGTTTTCGGGGGACACTGTGGTCGGCTGACCTTTTATTGTTAATTGTGATTTTGTAAATTCTCTCTAATATCTGAGCCTTATTTCTTTATGGTAGGTTTTGAAGTTGAAGGAATTGAAAACCTTCCCTCTAGTGGACCAGCAATAATCATCTACTACCATGGTGTCATCCCCATCGACATGTACTACCTCATTTCACGAACTATCATCGAAAAAGGGAGACAAATCAGACCAGTCGGAGATAGATTTCTGTTCAATATCCCAGGTAATTATTATTAACCCTTTATGGAGCCCCAGACAAAGAGAACAATGTACTGTTGACTGTTATCTGCTTGGGTCCGTGTGAGGCTCTATAGAGGAGAGTTATATAATTAAATAAAACAGCATTACAACCTTGCCTAAACCTTCTTATAAAGCTCGATCTGATTGGTCAAAGGTCATACAGTTAAATTACAAAGGAAATGAATTCTTGGTGTATCAGTGTACAACTAGTTGAATAAGTTTCTTTGTGGTTGAATTGTACTATGCATGCGATGCGCCATGTATTAATTTCTCAAGTAAATTGCTCATTCTCCCCCGAAAAAAATAATTCAGGGGACTATAGAAATGAGCAGTGTCCATTAGTGTTTTGGGGAATACATTTGTCTGTTCATCAGTTCATTTGTCCATGCGTCCATGGTGCCGTTTATCCATCCGTCTGAAACTTTTTATCACTTTCAAATTTGGAACCGGGCTGACCATTTTTGGTGCATTTTTTCGCCTTAGAATTTGCTGATTATTTTGTTCTCTGGATGAGAACTTAAATAATATTTGACAAAATTGATTAATCTTGGTATATACATGTGCTTCATATGAAAAGTCCGAATATGAATCTGGTCCAATCCACAGCCCTCATAATTGGCTAAGGCAATCAGAAATGCCAAAGCCATTTGCTGAAGCAAACTGGCCCCATGGCAATGGTTGCCGTAACGGAATGCCAAAGCCAAAAAATCTGAATTGAGAGGGGATTCATTTCTGGTGGAGTTATTCCCCTTTTCGATTTGCTGATTATTTTATTGTCCTTATTATAACTCAAGCTAAAGTTATCTGATAGCTTTCAAATTTAGTCTATGGATTAATCACGTGAAAATACATGTCAATTTAGAATTTTTGTTCAGTCTGACCATTTCTAACAGAATTATGCCCCTTTTCGACTTATAATTTGCTGATTATTTTGTTATATGGATGACAACTTGAATAGTATTTGATAAAGTTTTATAAATTGGTATGTCAGCTTCATATGAAAGATTTCAAGTTTGAATATGGTTTCAGTCCGACCGTTTCTGTTAGAGCTATGTTCCTTTTTTATTTAGAATTTGCTCATTATTTTCTAGTCTGAATGAAAATTAAATATACAGTAATGCCCTAAATAATCAACTCCTTAACCACAGCAGAATTATGGGTAATTTTTCAGGATTTAGTCGGAAATATGGCTTGTTGCCATTCATTGGAAAGCTCTCTGTGAGAGCTTTCCGATGACTGGCAACAAGCCATATTTCCATAATTTTCAGTGAGAGCTTTCTGATGAATGGCAACAAGCCATATTTCCGACTAAATCCTGAAAAATTACCCATAATTCTGCTGTGGTTAAGGTAAATTATTTAGAGCATTACTGTACATGTAGTATTTGATTGAATGTGATGAAATTGTGTATGTCGTCTTCATATGAGTGAGTACTATTCAAGTTTTAATTTGGGTCTGGGTCGACCATTTCTGACGGACTTATGCCCCTTTTTAACTCATTAACTTTAAGTGTTCATGACCTGAAATATTTTGACTTCATTGTTCTTAGATAAAGCCAGCACCCCAAAGAGCTACCTCTTTTTGGAAGACATGGGGACAGCAGCCTATATTATTATACCCCCACTTTCGAAGAAAATGGGGGGTATACTGGATTGACTGTGTCCGTCCGTCACGCTTTCTCCCTCCCTCGGTTCATCCGTCTGTCCGTCCGTCCGTCAGACCTCATAACTCGAACAACTATCAACCGATTTCAATTTTTTTTTGTATGCATCTCCTTAGGACTGCCTCTCTGCATGATGCTAATTGTTTTTTTAAAGTTACGCCTCATTTTCGACTTATTTTGACTTAGAAAATTCTGTCCGACTTAATAACTTTAACAAATATGAACCGATTTCAATCATTTTTGGTATACATGCTGCTCACAATACCCTCTCTACATGATGCGGCTATGGATTGGCTCAGACTTTTTTTCGTAATATTACACTTCATTTTCGACTTATTTTAATTCTGTCCGACTTAATAACTTTAACAAATATGAACCAATTTGAATAATTTTTTCTGTACAAGCTTCTTGTGACACCATATCGATATTATTAGTCCGAATTTTTCTTTAAAGTTAAAAATCTTTTTTGTTGGGTTTACGGATAATGCGGGTTGAATTTGCCACGGTGGGGGTATGCTAGCACTCGAGTGCACACCTCTTGTTTTAGCTATACTGATATGCAGAAATAATTCAAACCTTGCCTCTGCACCTGCCATTTAGAAGTTAAACTTCCTCAGTTTTTTTATTATCTCAAGCTTAAATGACTTACTTTTACGATGAGATCGGCCCCTGGCACTGAAAGGGTTAAGCACTGGCACACAATCATTAATGCTGCACCAGCGCAGCTCCCACCATGAAAGGTTTAAGGCATCAGCCATAAGCGTAGCACATTCTTTTGACTTGACTTGTTTCTACCAATGCAGGTTGGTACCTTCTGTGTTTATACTTCTGGTACTTGTTTCTGTGTTGCAGGTTGGTACCTTCTATGTTTATACTTCTGGTACTTGTTTCTGTGTTGTAGGTTGGTACCTTCTGTGTTGTAGGTTGGTACCTTCTGTGTTTATCACTTCTGGTACTTGTTTCTGTGTTGCAGGTTGGTACCTTCTGTGTTTATCACTTCTGGTACTTGTGTCTGTGTTGCAGGTTGGTACCTTCTGTGTTTATCACTTCTGGTACTTATTTCTGTGTTGTAGGTTGGCACCTTCTCATGGAAGTCTTCCACATCATACCTGGCTCCGTACAGACATGTGTTGATGTACTTAAGGATGGACACATACTCAGCATTGCTCCAGGTAAGACAATGAACTAATTCAAAAACACAAATGGATCTTGTAATGGGAGTGAAATGATAGTCAAATTTTTAGTATGATCATCTGCTAATTGATTAGTTGATACAGCTTAACCCTTTACCCAACAAACCGGCCAAAACCGGCCAAATAAAGCTTCAACAGCCTAAAATATCTTGGGTCTGTCTCAATAAAACCATACAAATATGGATATCATTGGAACCGGCTCATTGACCACATTGTGATGGTTATAGTTATACCCTGTGCCAATGCATTCTCTTATATATGCGAGTCGACCATAGGTCGCCTCGCATATATAAGAGAATGCATTGGCCTAAAAAAAATCTTTTTTTTTAACACTTATTACCATTTTTTCTTACATTCTTTAACAATTTTATAATTTTTAATGTGTTAAGCCAATGCATTCTCTTATATATGCGAGGCGACCTATGGTCGACTCGCATATATAAGAGAATGCATTGGCACAGGGCCCTTCTGTTGGGTAAAGGGTTAATGAGTAACAAAAGGCACTCATGGCAGTGCACTATAAAACAATCCTCCACCAAATGCAATAAAACAGTAATGATGATTAACATTAATGAATCCTTTGTCTGTGATACGGCTGAATGGTAAATATTGTCAATGGTATTTGAATGTATGGACATAATTATATAGAACTAGCTGATGTGCATGACTTCGTCCGGGCTTTTTAGGGATTTCTTTGCCAGAAACATGCCTATATGAGTGTATATGAGCGAGGTCAAGGACACGGTCGCATGTAAAATTGGACCCGCCCATATTGTTCCCGGGATCAAAGTTAGGCCTACATTATTATGAGACTTTAAGCATAACATATTTTTGATTGCCATTTCTTTATTTTAGGTGGTGTTCGTGAAGCTCTATTTGGAGATGAATACTATGGAGTTATGAGACTTTAACCCTTTACCCAACAGAACGGCCCTGTGCCAATGCATTCTCTTATATATGCGAGTCGACCATAGGTCGCCTCGCATATATAAGAGAATGCATTGGCTTAACACATTAAAAATTATAAAATTGTTAAAGAATGTAAGAAAAAATGGTAAAAAGTGTTAAAAAAAGATTTTTTTTAGGCCAATGCATTCTCTTATATATGCGAGGCGACCTATGGTCGACTCGCATATATAAGAGAATGCATTGGCACAGGGCATAACTGTAACTATCACAATGTGGTCAAGGAGCCGGTTCCAATGATATCCATATTTGTATGGTTCTATTGAGACAGACCGAAGATATTTTAGGCTGTTGAAGCTTTATTTGGCCGGTTTGTTGGGTAAAGGGTTAAGCATAACATATTTTTGATTGCCATTTCTTCATTTGTAGGTGGTGTTCGAGAAGCTCTATTTGGAGATGAATACTATGGAGTTATGTGGGGCAAAAGAATTGGGTTTGCTAAGGTTGCAATCCAAGCAAATGTTGTGAGTAAACTAAGTTGAAGACATTTGAACAATCTATATTGAAAGTGGTTCTAGCTGTATCTAGTTTATAACATTAGTGTCCTACATTCATAAATTTAATCTATCTAAGTCACACATCTATAACCCTGTTAATTAGTGTAGGCTGAGCCGAAGCAAATACCTAGGCAAAAAGAAATTTCAGCGGCTATTTTGTAGCAGAGGCAAATTTCCGAACCTGGCAATGTTCTGTACACAATTGAAACAAATTATTTCACTGTTGCCTGCATGATAAAAACAAACTTTCCCATCCATCGTTTGTTAAATTTATTATCTGAACATTTTCTATGGAATAACTACTCATCAATGATGCTTTAGTATATAAATGGTTAACCCTTGTATGACTGATAGGAGATCAGCCATGTTAATTAGTGTTGGCTATTGGCTAAGCCAAGGCATACGCCTAGGAAAAAAGAAATTTCTTTGGCTATTTTTTAGCCGAGGGAAATTTCAGAGCCTCCCGATGTTATGTGGAAATTTGAAACAAATTTCTGGAGTCATTGTCTTAATATCACACTGGAGATCTGCAGATGGCAAAAATTCAGTCAGCAATTTTAAACCACACTGAACTAAAGTCTGTAATAATAATGGACAAAGTTCCAATTGTAAACTGAAGTTATATATGTAGAGCATGCAGGTATGCAGATCAGATCCTAGGCTTTTTAGCCAGAGAAAATTTTCCGCCCAGGCGTATTTTTAGCCTAGGCAAATTTCTGCTAATTAACAGGGCTGGGAGCTTTGCTGGTGCAGCATTAAAGATCCTGTGCCAGTACATTATCTTATATATGTGAGTCTCCCATATATAAGAGAATGCACTGGCTTACAAGGTCAAGGTAAATATTGTTTGGCCAATTTATTCTGTTATATATGTGAGGGTCCATATGGGAGACTTGCATATATAAGAGAATGCATTGGCACAGGGTTTTTGCAAAATTTCAGGAAGCTCCCAGTCATGGAATGGTTAAGGATGTTTGAAATTATTATTGCATATCATTTAACAGTTGTATGCTTATACATGTAACTACTGCAAAACAAAAAAGATAACTATGTATATAACTATAATTATAATAACACCTACTTTCGCTTAAATGCTTATATCTGATTGGTCAATGCACTTAGATATGCTTGGTATATTGTCATTGTCAATTTCAACCAAAAATGTTTCAGCAAGCTCCCAGCAGTATACATGTATCTTGTTTTTCAATAATTTTTTTAGCGAAATGCACACTAGATAGCTGGAAATAAAGTTCCGGTGGCGTAATCATAAGCAATCAATGTCATTTTATATGCATATAGAGTGTCAGATGCCAACAACATACCGGTACCTGGTATAATTTCACGAAACAAAATTATACGGTAAATTTGTTTAGCTTCTGACATTTCTATATGCCCAGAGATTCATCAAATGACGTTGATTGTGTCAGAATCTCCCTAATAACAAATATTGAAAAAAAAAATCATTTTTACCAGAATGTGAGATTTGATGTAGAATATTTTTTGATTCAGCTGATAATCAAGCATTCTCTTTCAGCCTGTTATTCCAATGTTCACACAGAATTGTCGAGAAGCATTCCGCACTCCTGTCTTGGGCAGAGGTAACTATATCGATGTATTTAACGTTATTTTGAGTTTCACTCCTGTCTTGGGCAGAGGTAACTAACTATATTGATGTATGAATTTGAGTTTCACTCCTGTCTTGGGCAGAGGTAACTATATCAATGTATGATTTTTAGTTTCACTCCTGTCTTGGGCAAACAAATTATGAAGGACTTGAGCAAATACATTGGTGAAGAAAATTAAGTTATGGCCCTATGAATCCTTAGTCTAGACTCTTTTCCGAAAATGCTATTGCGGAGTGCTTTTGTCCATTTTTAAAAGTTTTTTGTGTATATTTTAAAAAAAGAACGACAGATTATTGTGTAAAATTATTTGTTATTTCTCTTACATAAAATAAAATAGTATTTCAATGGTTATACATGTACCAATGAATGTCACTGGATTTCACTAATTTTTCTGGAAACTTACATGTACTCCAAATTTGAACACCTGAAAAATGGTCCAGGGGAAAGCATATCACAATTACTTCGAGAACATTCATATTGAAGCATAAAACTTTATTATCAACAGCTTCTGCAAACATTTTTCGTTCAAATAGAATTTACCACTTCCTTTTGTTGTGTTCATTACCAGAGCTATGATCTCTTTTTGTCATAAATTGGCATTGAAATGTCAAATTTATATTTTGGAATTGTTTTTATGTAAATGCACTGGAAAGCTCCTGTGTGAGATTGATGAGTTGGCATCCAAGATTTTAATGTTATATTTACGTGCGCTCGCGCAACAGTATGGCGATAAGTCAGATTCATAGGTACGTACGTTGGTGTCACCCTACCGATTTCACTCCATGACGTCGCCCTTACGCAGTACATGCCGGCGACATTACGGAGAAGATTATAGAGTTGACGCCCTTGGCACTGACTTCCGTTACTAGCTCGTTGCTATATAAACAAACCAGCGATGTGGCTTTTGTCGAAAATTGACAGTCAGTACATTCGCCCTGTATACATGTACTTTCAGAAAATACAAAACACCACAACGTTATACCCCACCAATGTCAGTGTCTCTATATCATTTGACAAAATTTCTTGACATGAAACCGCGACAGACATGTCGTGAAATACATCGCATTGAGTAAACAATTTCCCATTGTTTCAATTCAACTTCAAGATCGTGGTAAAATCAAAACCGCAATTTGGCGAATATACTGTGGCAAATACCCGTTAATTTAGTTGATGGGCTCCGCCGTCGCCCATCAACTAAATTTGCCACAGTATATTCGCCATGTACCTTTCCGAAATCACAAAACACCACACTGTTATCCCCTAAATAAAATTATTGAAGATTGTAATTGTCTTTTTTTGCTAACATTAAATTTTGGCATCTCTCTGAGTGCATTCTAGTTAACTGTTCTTCTATTTATAGCTAACAACTCAGATGGTGACATGCCAGATTTGTGAATTCAGTGACTTGGGAATTTAAAGCCATTAATGTTGCAAAAAATGGAAAATCATTTCAGATTTGAATCCAAGGTTGAAGAGAGATATCTAATTGATACATATCTCATATATAAACTTCAGTTTACAATTATACTTTGGGTCGTTAGCTTGACAGATATTGTTTTATTCTGATTTAACCATGACTGGAGCTTCCTAATATGTTGCGAAAACCCTGTGCCAATACATTCTCTTATATATGCGAGTCTCCACATTGGCCTAACAATATTTACCATGGGGAGCCTCGCATATATAAGAGAATGCACTGGTGTACGATCTTGACAATAACATGTGATATTTATGATTGGTATAAGAACAAAATTTGTCTGTAATATATAGAGAATACCTACGATTTTTGTTTGAATACCGAAATATCTCATGAGTGACTGGAAAGAAATATCAAATTCAATATTTCTTTCCCGACACAAATGAGATGTTTCAGGTATTCAAGCAAAAAAATGTAGGTATTCTTTTTATTATATGCACCTTGTTAAAGCTCAAAGTTATGCATCATTTTTACTTTTAATTAAATAGTATACAGCAATTTAAACAGTACTCGGGAAGAATACTTCCTACTAATCATAAGTGCACAATTACCTAGCTTAAGCAACGATACTCATGTAAAGAAATGAAACATTAAGTCTCCGTGTCACCACATTCGAAATATATAAATCCCACATGCATGTGTCACAGCTGCATAAGTACCAGCTAGCCAATCAAAAACGCCGAATTTCTGACGACACTTGACTGTCAAGAGTGTCTGTTTCAACTTTACGCTCGTGTGATTTTCTTCGGAAAGTTTTTCGCTTGTTTTACTTCTGCCTTCTACTTATGGTGGTTCTCCTGTGAAATGAGAGATTAAATTACAAGAAATAACTCTTGTTTTGAATACGGTTATGGGTTATAACCAATAAGTTTGCAGACAATTTACTGCAACACATGGTTATAGAACATGTCTTCAAATATTAAAATAAACCACCAGCAGGCTGCAGTGAAATATAACAAAACCTACAGTGAAATAATGAAATTGTATTTCATTGTGGCTTCTAAGAGAGACATACGAAGATCTACGTTTCGGTAATTTCCGACTATTTTATAGGAAAGCATATAATAAAACATTCTTTCTGTTTATGGCTATTTTAATGGATGTGATTTTTAACAGCAATACCCATCACGAAGGCCATCCATATCTTTAATATATTTCATGTTTCTTGTTTCAGCTCTACTCAGGAGGTTATATGAAAAGTTACGTCTGCCTCTCGTGCCTATTTACGGAGGATTTCCCGTAAAATTAAGGTATGTTGAAAAGTTACGTCTGCCTCTCATGCCCATTTACGGAGGATTCCCCGTAAAATTAAGGTATGTTGAAAAGTTACGTCTGCCTCTCGTGCCTATTTACGGAGGATTCCCCGTAAAATTAAGGTATGTTGAAAAGTTACGTCTGCCTCTCGTGCCTATTTACGGAGGATTTCCCGTAAAATTAAGGTATGTTGAAAAGTTACGTCTGCCTCTCGTGCCTATTTACGGAGGATTCCCCGTAAAATTAAGGTATGTTGAAAAGTTACGTCTGCCTCTCGTGCCCATTTACGGAGGATTCCCCGTAAAATTAAGGTATGTTGAAAAGTTACGTCTGCCTCTCGTGCCCATTTACGGAGGATTCCCCGTAAAATTAAGGTATGATATGAAAAGTTACGTCTGCCTCTCGTGCCCATTTACGGAGGATTCCCCGTAAAATTAAGGTATGTTATGAAAAGTTTCGTCTGCCACTCATGCCTATTTACGGAGGATTCCCCGTAAAATTAAGGTATGTTTACCCTTTCTTTACTAAATGGATTCTCCCATCCGTTATAAAAATATACATTGGAAGGGTCTATTATTCAAGTGGAGGGATGTTCAGGAAGTATAAGCAGACAACATATCATAGAAAGTGCAGAAGGAGTCCTATATATTGGTGGGATAACCTGAGGAGTGATGACGTAACATAAATCGAAGACCCCTGTCTGGAATGCTTCTATCAATTAATAGTGATTTTAATTCAAATTTTATGGAATAATATACATACCATCAATTTGTGACATTTTATGCCTTATTTAAAATCATGTACTCTAGTGTTCTAAATAAACGAGCAGGGTGGAAATCCCGATAAATTTTTTATGAACATGCACACCAGAATAATCATGCAGAGAAGCACAATTTGAAACCATTGTAACTGTTGACATGCAATTATGGGATAGAGAAATCGCCCGGATTGTACATACTCAGGCATTTCCGCTAGGGCACATATCCAGGGATGTCAAGCGAACAATTTAAATGGTGATTTTCATGCAAATCTGCAGAGAAAAAGTTACAGAGTTGCTCATACTTCTGAGTGTGACTTGGTGTGGTATTGGAAGTATTTTTGAGAATTTTTTTTTGGAATTACATCACTTGACCTACATTTGAAAAATCAATATAAAATTCAAAAATAAATACACCAACATTATAAAGGAACAAGTTCGAAGCAGACCCGCCATATAAATACCTGTTGTTCATATCTAGTCTGAGATGGTTGTTATGCCTGCTCCGGTGTCCCTCTTCAGCACAGTTGTCAAAACATAAACAAACATGATATATTAGGAGTAAAATCCTGTGCTTAATCCAGGTATCATTTGGTATCAATACTAGTCATGCAAATTGTGTCTTGTTATGTACAGCTGTCATCAAAACGCATACAGCTGGCATCAACAGATAACTAAGATGAACCTCCCAGAGATTTTTGTTAACAAAACATACTCAAGTTACCAACGGAGGGAGAGAATATAATAAATGTGTAGACCCAAATAAACAACATGCAGGATTTCCAGGCTTGACTACAGTGTCATTGACACTTTCATTTCAGAACACATCTAGGTCGACCAATATATCCTGAATCAGGAATCGGACCAGAAGAATTTGCCAAAAAGGTAATTTATAAAATTAATTCTGTCTTGAACATTACATAGCGATTACCTAGTTTTTGTTTGAATACCAAAATATCTCATGAGTGTCTGGAAAGAAATATTGAATTTTCACAAGCGACTGCAAGCTGCGAGTGAAAATTTGATATTTCTTTCCAGACACAAATGAGATGTTTCAGGTAATCAAACAAAAATCTGTAGATATTCTTTTTATTTTTTTCACCTTATTATTGCTCAAAGTTGCTAAATTATGCGGCATTTTCACTTTTATTAGTACAGCAATTTGAACAATACTCAGAATGATACATGTTCGCGTAAACTGCTGGAAAGCTACAGTGAAATAACTAAAGCTACAGTTAAATAATGAAATCGTGTTTTGCTGTGGCTTCTAAGAGATACATACAGCGATATATGTTTTGGTACTTTTATAGGCAAGCATATAATAAACACCGTGATCACCTAATTTTCTTTGCTCTCGCTGAATAGTGCATATACTTTTTCGTTCTATCTATTATACATTTGGGTAGGACATCTTTAAAAGGTTTGAAACTCCATTGAAATATTCTTTATTATTATCCATCCCTTAACTAACACTATTTCTGATTGGGCAAAAGCCGCCACGTGATAATCCGGGTAAAGGTCATATTGGACTCCCGAATGTCATATTGGACTCCCAAGTGTGCAATATGACTTTTTTATCTGGACTCTGTGATGTCACAAATTAACTATTGCAAAATGAATTGATGAAATTGTGATGCGCGCGCAACACTGGTGGATTTAGCAGACGTTTCACTTCCGAATTGAGTTTTTTTTTCATTTCCGTGTTTACTGTTCCAAATCATGCTTTCTGATGATCAAATACAGGCTTTTATAGAGAATTAAGTGCCGACAAATACCAAAAATGACCACTAAAGTTTTATTCCCAAAATTTGGATAAACATACAGATGGATAATAAAAATGTCATTATACAATGTTCTGTACAGTATGAGTTTTTCTTGTGCTCGTCCAGGTTGTGGTGAAAAGTCATATTGGACTCGACACTGCGTGCATGTTTTCATGACTGGTTACATGTAGGGACATGGTGAACACTATATGTGCATGTTCTCAAGACTCGTACAAGAAAAACACGTACTGTAGACAACATTGTATAATAACTTTATACTCTTAATAACTCAATCAAGCCTTGACCTTTTGAAGAATGAGGTCCCCAGAGCATCAATAAATTCACCCTCTGGGAACCTCATTCTGCTTAGGCCTCATCTTCTGAGAAGTACCTATAGTCTCAATTAACATTGTTTTTAGTTACTTTTTCCCTTCTGTTCAGCATCTATATCTCCTAATTTGCAGAAGATAAATGCATAATCGGGGTGACGAATGGGTGAACATCACCAACTTCAATCTGATCCTAGGTCTCACATATAACTGTTGAGGCCTAAGCAGAATGAGGTTCCCAGAGGGTCAATTTGGTGATTCTGGCCTGCCGTGCAGGATACCGTCACTAAATTCACCCTGTGGAACCTCATTCTGCTAATGACGGACACTATTTCAAGGCTTTTACCCCACGTTGATTGGGGTAACGAGCTTGGTGACTGGCCATCAGCCTCAATAGAGGCAACCTTGATCATTGTCTCGCAATATTTTATTAAACTTTATTAAACTCCCGACCCCTGAGGGTTAAAACACAGACTATATAGCTATAATGCTGTACTGAGTCTGGAATAATTGATGGGATCCCTATTACCACAAGCAAGCATTACATCAGTCACAACCAATCAGAACTTAGTATCAACAAAGCATTGTAGCCATTCAGGCGAGTGTTGGAATCTCTATACAGTCGCAGATTTCCACATAACTAAAAATAGCGCCTGTTTGAAGCATAGGATAATAATTACGTGCGCTCGCGCAACAGTATGGCGATCAGTCAGATTCGTAGGTTGGTGTCACCCTACCGATTTCACTCCATGACGTCACCCTTACGCAGTACATGCCAGCGACGTTACGGAGTAGATTATAGACTGACTATAGATTATAGCACTGACTTCCGTTACTAGCTCGTTGCTATATAAACAAACCAGCGATGTGGCTTTTGTCGAAAATTGACAGTCAGTACATTCGCCCTGTACACATGTACTTTCAGAAAATACAAAATACCACAACGTTATACCCCACCAATGTCAGTGTCTCGATATCATTTGACCATGAAACCGCGACAGACACGGCGTGAAATACATCGCATTGAGTAAACAATTTCCCATTGTTTCAATTCAACTTCAAGATCGCGGTAAAACAAAACGCAATTTGTAAGTGGTAAACATCTGAAAAAGACATCAGGTACATGCAGAAACTAATTGTTGTGCATATTTATTTCTATTTGAGGTGGCAATTTTCATGTTTATCAGTATTTTTAACGATAAAAGCAATGGTAATTGGGGGACTATATTTTATCTAGCGCATTAAATTTAAAATAAAAAGTCGTGAATTGGCTGAATGTTTTCTATGGCCGCACATTTCGTTGATAATTACGAGCCATTTGTTTGTCTAAATAACATTTTTAAGTTCGAAGAGCATTAGAATAGGGATAACAGTGTTGTGTTTTGTGATTTCGGAAAGGTACATGGCGAATATACTGTATATTCGCCATGTACCTTTCCGAAATCACAAAACACCACACTGTTATCCCCTAAATAAAATTATTGAAGATTGTAATTGTCTTTTTTTGCTAACATTAAATTAAATTAAATTAAATTAAATAAATTAAGTGAAATTATTTTTTTAATTATTTTTTATTACATTTTTGCGCACGTTGGGATCTCTCTGAGTGCATTCTAGTTATATCTGTCATTGGTAAAGCTATATATATGTGCTGTGGTGTCATAATGCATGGGTCACATGAGAAGTTATTTATATCGACACAGAGCTATTTGGTAATTAGAGACACAGGTATTTTCCACAGACCAAGTATTGCGTAGCTATTCGAGTCGGGTTTACCCAGAACTGCCTCAATAGAGGAAACCTTGATCATTGTCTCACAATAGCTTTATTAAACCCCCGACCCCTGAAGGTGGTTCGGGTTATATAGTCAAGGGTTCCGTCTGTCGGGGTGTCCGTCCATCTATCTATCCATACAAACATATCACCTTGTAGCTCGGTTGTTAATTATCAGATTTGGTTGTCCTTTGATATGGTGATAGCACAGCTCGGGGAAAAGGATACCGACTTACTACAGGTTTCGTACATTAATTTCACTAAAGTTACTGCCCTTGTTTGACATGCAAATTTGTGAATTTTGTCTCTACAAACATTTCAACTTGAAACTCGGGAATGGATCATCAGAGTTGGTGGTATGGCCATAGTCCAGCATGCCGTAAAGGATATCCACATACCACGGGTTTTGTTCATTATTTTTTACTAGAGTTATGGCTCTTTTTGACTTATTTCATCTTTATAGGTTCAGGATGCAATCTCAAACTTGATACGAGAAAATCAGTGTGTTCCAGGAAATATTCTGCATGCGTTGTTTGAAAGAATCAGCTAATGTACGAGAACATCAGTGTGTTCCAGGAAATATCCGCATGCTCTGTTTGAAAGAGTCAGCTAATGTACGAGAACATCAGTGTGTTCCAGGAAATATCCTGCATGCTCTGTTTGATAGAGTCAGCTAATGTCAGACTTGCATGTAGACCAATGAGAGACTTACATTATGTCTAATGCTGGAGTCATGACTAATGGGAGAGTCATGTAATGGCTATGATGCGGTTGCCTGTGGGTCGATCAGAGACTTAACTGGTGACCAATAAGGTGTCACTTACCGATAATAGCTAATGGTGGTGTCATGAATAATAGGAGAGTCCTGTGACTTCTGTCATGGCTAATGATGGCTAGTGGCTTAGAATGGAGCTGCCTAGTGGCTAATGGTTGAGTAACCTAGTGGCTAAAGAGTGATCTGTTTAATGGCTGTTGAAAGTCCTCTGATGGACAATAAGAGAGTCACCATATCCTTTGCTATCATTGAAAGACTAGGTATGATTGCAATTTCAACGCCGCAGCCATTTCTACTTTCGCATGGAAATAATGGTTATAACCTCTTCCATAAATAGACACTATATTGGCGTAGGGCTACAATATACATCTCTGGTTTTAAGGTGACGACCTTGACTCATTGATGCATATATATGAATGGAGCAAGCCTGCAAATAGCGTGTCTGTCATTTGCAGAATGAAGTCCCCAGAGGATGAATTTAGTGATGCTATCCCGCAAAGCGGGCTAGCATCACCAAATTCACCCTCTGGAAACCTCTTTCTGCTTAGGCTTCATCTTCTGGGAAGTATCTATAGTATCAAATTAAGATTGTTTTTAGTTACATTTCCCTTCTAGGAAGTTTCTATATCCCCTAATTTGCAGAAGATAAAATTCATAATGGAGGTGCCCAATTCACCAACTTCAACTGGGGACTTCAATTTTATCCTAGGTCTGCCATATCAGTTGAGGGACTAGGCAGAATGAGGTCCCCAGAGGGTGAATTTAGTGATGCTAGCCTACTATGTGGGATAGCGTCACTAAATTCACCCTCTAGGGACCTCATTCTGCAAATGACAGACACGCTATTTGCAGACTTGGAATGGAGCAGAATTTATTCACTGCATGACTGCCAACCATGATCATGCATTAAATAGTGATAAATAGTAACAAATAGCAATTAGTTCAAGTTTAACAGACGAATCTCTCAGTCAACAGACCTATTTCCAGGTAGTATGCACATGATCAATCACGTGATTGAAATAGTCCAGCAAATATGGTGTCTATTTATGGCAGAGGTTATTTAAGGAATGAGATAAAGATCAATTGGGGTCATTGGATTTTGACCGGCAGAGTAATTAAACAAAGTGTGTGAATCCCGAATGACCCCAAAATTTATCTTCAAGTCATTTCTTCAAGTCATTCCTTATAATCATACACCAGTACATTTTAATAGAACATTAATAACATGAACAACTTTTCAAAACTACCAAAATTTGTGTAAGTAACATATTGTTCAAATTCCAACACAGTCTTACAATAGCAACATGCAGTGAGCGTGTGCACGTGAAGTGCTTGAAATAACATAGGTGTTCATCACTTTTTATGAAGTGGTGGCTGCAGTTATTGGTTGAACATCGGAAATTTTCGTGTAAACCATATGGCAATTTGTACTGATTCTTACTGGCACATGAATGTAGTGTGTGATTATTTCCATGTGAAAGCAGACATGGTCTAGCCGGTGAGATTGGTTGTTATTGCTGTTTGGAGAATCTCATTGAGACATATCTCATAGTGATTGTTAAGGTGACCCAAGGCCTTTGAATTGGGGTCATATGAAATGAGATAAACTTAAAGGTCCACTTAATTTTCGAATCACAGATCACATTATATACAACATATTCCATATTATATACCATTTGAAAGAGGAGGCTCCAAAGCATTGTATTATCAAATTATCCAGTCGAATAAACTGTGAATATGTTGTTTTTGTCAAGGTACCGTATGGCTGTTCTGTGTTTGATTTAGATCTTTCTGTACTGCCAGTTTATTATTCTCAATGGAAGGGGAATAACTCTATCTCTTAGTTGTAAATTATGATGCATTCTGGGCAGAAGTCTCGGGATGAATCTCAGAATCTCTATCTCTTGATGGACACTCCTAGGCCACGGCTGTTCTGTATTCTGGTGGAATATATCTATTTTTGGAATATGTGGAATATGTTGTGTATAATGTATTCTGGGCCTTCAATAAAAGTCTGTAAATATCTATCATCAATGAGTACATTTAAAAATAGATCGACTTTTGTTATAATTTTCAATAATTCTCCAACGAGATGTTGCATATCGAAATCGTTGTTGTTTAAACATTTCTGATACAGCGTCATTACCTATCATGTCAAATTAGTCCAATAAGATGCCAAAGTTTAATCAAAACTAACATTAAAAATTGGAAAAGGTCAAAGCATTGAAAAATATTTTGAAAATAATATTTTGACTAATATATTCGAGCTTATAAATTTACATATCACTGTAACAGCTTTGTTGTCCCCCGAAAAATTTATTTTCTGTGGACTATAGAAACGGGCTCTGTCCATCCGTTTGTCCGTCCTTCCGGACATTTGTCCATCCGTCACACTTTTGAGTACCTTCGTGGTGTAATCATCTCCTCCTACAGATTTCATCCTAGAGATTTGAAACTGCAGAATATTCTTGCCCATATATTGAAGATGTGCAACATGTAGATAGATGACGGATTTTTTTTTTTTAAGGAGTTATTAACCCTTTTCGACTTTTCAACATTTTTTATAATTTTCTGTATGAGGGTACCTTCATGGTGTAATCAACTCCTCCTACAGTTTTTATTGTAGATATTTGAAACTTCAGAGTATTGTTACCTACATATTGGAGATGTGCAACATGTTTCTAGATGACGGAAATATTATTTTTTTTACAGACTTATTTTCGACATTTTTTTTAATTTCTTTAACAAAGCGGCATCGACTTGCCACATTGTCAGGGGACACTGTGGTCGGCTGACCTTTTATTTACATAACAATCGTTACAACACAAAAAAAATTATTGGAGAACTTTCAATAATGGTGAAAACAAAGTTTATCTATTTCTTCATGTTCTTCTTTGTGGTGATGTTTTTACAGACTTTAATAACTTTGTGCTCATTTACCCACTGGGAGCCTCACACAGATGGAAGCATGCACTATGGAGTGTTGTCTGCTCCAGTCAATGTGGGGTTCTTTATGGGTTATACCCATTGTCACCCAAGCTGCTGCTTGCCATATTTTCAAATGCAAAACCAATCACATTTAGCAAACAATATTTTGATTTGGCAAGAAAGTTTTGATTACATGAGAACATAGAACTATTAATTAAGATAATGGGTACATCCATTTCAGGAAAGCCTCATAATCAGTGGGGGCTTAGACTGATAAGGATAAATTTACACCCTATATATCAAAATCTTATCAAATTATTTTACCCCCCACTATTCAAAGAAGGAGTATACTGGATTTACTTTGTCTGTCTGTCTGTCTGTCTGTCTGTGCTTATCGGATCTGACTTAAATTTGGTATGGAGGTTCGCCATCATGACTGCTTTATCCCTTTACCCAACAGAAGGGCCCTGTGCCAATGCATTCTCTTATATATGCGAGTCGACCATAGGTCGTCTCGCATATATAAGAGAATGCATTGGCTTAATACATTAAAAATTATAAAATTGTTAAAGAATGTAAGAAAAAATGGTAAAAAGTGTTAAAAAAAGATTTTTTTTAGGCCAATGCATTCTCTTATATATGCGAGGCGACCTATGGTCGACTCGCATATATAAGAGAATGCATTGGCACAGGGCATAACTGTAACTATCACAATGTGGTCAATGAGCCGGTTCCAATGATATCCATATATGTATGGTTCTATTGAGACAGACCGAAGATATTTTTAGGCTGTTGAAGCTTTATTTGGCCGTTTTGTTGGGTAAAGGGTTAAAAACAGAGGAAAATGATGTTGTTCATGATTTATATTTTAGAGTTATCCTTCTTTATATATCTGGAAATCTTGGATTTTTTGGTCATTCCACACATATATCTCAGCCATGGGCTATGATATCGGATCTGAATGAAATATTAGAGGTCCGCAATTATTACTGCTTTGAAAAGAACATCCATCGAAATGAATAATAAACCATTCCAATGTATACCTTTATAACTTGCTTGGGAGATTCCATTTAGTATAGAAAGGGTTTAATATAGAATACATGCATACTGTTTCTGAATAACGAATTTAAACCACGAGTGAGATTGGTGATTTAATCTTGATTCAAATCACCGATCTCATGAGTAGTTTAAATTTGTTCTTCAGAAACAATATGCCTGTATTTTGTTTATACCATTATCCCTTCTTGATAGATTTTTTTATCCCACTTCAAACAATTAAACCAGAATAATTGTAACAACGGAAAAGTTCGAGGTCACATAAAACATACTTTTTGAAAAACATTCCCCTCTTTGTTTCGTGTAATTGCATCCTAATTTTGATAAATACATTGTAATCATATCTATTTGTTTAATTGCAATTTGTTTGGGACTTTTTTCTATCTGATTTCTGTGCATTTGTGTGTTGTTTTATTTGTTTTTTTTAGCCCAAACAAGCAATGAAGCATAATTGCTAAAAAAAAATAGCTCACACGTGATGTAGTCCCTAGTGGCCATGTTTTAAAAAAAAAAAATGGACAAAATTTCCATGGCTCCCATCCCATCCTACAGTAGGGACTCCCTACAGTAGGATGGGATGGGAGCCATGGAAATTTTTTCCAAATTTTTTTTAAAAACATGGCCACCAGCAGTCATTTTTTATTTCAAATTTGGCACACTCTACAAACTGTATTTATCAGAGAAATGTTTTGAAAATATAAAGGTATGTTTATGATCACCTCTAGTTGAGAGCTATTGAATTTGCAATTTCGCTCAAAAACATGGCTGCCGACAGCCATCTTGGATTTTACTCTTTGCATGACTAAATACTTCAGCATGCCCCACACCAAACATTTATTTACTATAATGACATTGAGCTACAGTGTTGCTGACATTTACATTTGAGATTAAATTAATTTTGAGATTAGTTTGTCATTTGGAGGATTTTACTGTGTACATCCATGTAATGACTATGTGAAAATTTGTGTGACGACTGTTGAGGTTTGAACTTATTGAATACTCATCGTTTAAAAGGGGCATTAGGCATTCGCAGCAGATAAATGTTAAAAATCATATAGGTTTGTACAACCAAAATATATCAAATATATAATGTAATAGATAAAACAGAACAATTCAGATCGACTCTTAGTCCTGGTACAACTAACAGAATGTTCACAGAAAGTCGGTGTTGAATTTGATGTCATTGAAGTGGCAATCTAATAGTATCTTAAATTCCACCATTGACTCAGTCTCTACTATGTATGCTGGTAGAGCATTCCAGCTGCTACAAACTCTCTGGGAAAAGAATTATTTCCTCACATCTTTGTTATGTTCTAATGTTAGTTTATAAGAATGTCCTCTGGTGGACATGTACAGTAATGCCCTAAGTAATTGACTCCTTAACCACAGCAGAATTATGGGTAACTTTTCAGGATTTAGTCGGAAATATGGCTTGTTGCCATTCATTGGAATTTCTCACCGAGAGGTCTGAATTTAGATTTATCCATCTTCATTGTTTGGGTGGTATTAAATTAATGTTTTTTCCCTCCAACATCTATTCATTCTACTCAAATGTTGCATAACAAGACCTACAAAGGTTTTAATCCACTCCAAAATCGAAATGCACTGACTTGCCAAAGTCATGTTTAAAGCCGAATTATGGCTCCAAAATTAATATTTCTTTGGCTTCGGGGTAAAAACAAAATTATTTGAGTCAAGGAACCCACACATCAAAGCTCAGAGTGATCAGATATCGATTTTTGAATTTCTCAAGATATGTACTTATTTGTGGCCTGGAAAAAATTCAGAGCTAATTGCGGATGAAGATGGATAACTCTAAATTCAAGTGGTGTTAGATATTTGACAATCCAGCCAAATTTCATAGAACAAAATGTTGATAAATAACACGTTTTGTTCAATTTTATACTATAATTGACTCTGGTTACCATTATTTTTGGACAATTAATCGATTCTGATAACTGAAGCGGCATTTCAAAAAAAATTGTTGTTGGAATCTGATATGGGGAGTTGGGGACCATCAAATTGGATTGAGTACCTTTAAGTTCAGCCTACATGACAGCTGAATATGGGAACAATGATTGTTATTTTTTATTGTTTATTATGTATTTGTTTAATATTATAAGATATATATATATATTACAGAGAAGTGCTGTGAAAGTAGAAATAACTGTTGACATAAAATATTTTTGATAAATTTGTCCCTTCTTTATATTTTGCCAGTGGGAAAATGAAACTTGTAGGGCCCAGAAGTCCCAACATCTTTAATGTTGGACAGTATGTGTCCCATTTAACTTTCTATAATATTGTTATGGCCTTCCATATGAGAAGACAATAAGTGAACAAGACAGAGATCTCACATACTCTATTCATCACTGTTAATGTTGAACAGATTCAACTTGACACTTTCATGATGGGAACTGCCATGGTGCAGCATTAATGTCCTTGTGTCGGTGACTTTTCTTATATATGCTTATCTCTCTCTCGCATATATTACAGAATGCACTGGCTAACAAGGTCGATGTAAATATTTTTAGGTAATGTATTCTCTTATATATGGGAGAATTGCCCAGTATATAGTCTTTGACCTCGACTGGCGACCGGCCTGGGGGGAGGAACAGGATCATGTTACAATGCCAAAACTTTATAAAATTATGCGCCTGCTTTACGTTAATATATATAATGGTATAATATATATATAATATATATGAATATCTAATATACTAGTATATGAACAGGATCCACTAGGCCGACCATGCTTCTACCCAGTATGAGAAAATTTTGAGATCTGAAAATTTCAAAATCCTAGCATCTATTGGTCTAGCTCAAGGCAAATTCCCATCCAGATCTGACTTAAATTGATTAGCAGTTTTTAGCTCACCTGAGACGAAGTCTCCAGTGGAGCTATAGTCATCACTCCTCGGTCGTCGTCCGTCCATCCGTCCGTCGCACCGTCCATCCGCCCATCCATACGTCAACAATTCTTTGAACATCATCTCCTCTGGAACCGTACGACCGAATTGGTTCATATTTGGTGTGGATGTTCCCTAGGTGACTCTTATTCAGATTTGTTCAAATGAGGTCACTGGGTCAAATAGTTGCGAAACCAGGGCCATAACTATATTCCTCCATAGTAATTCTTACAATGACTTCTTGTCAAGAACCATTGGGCCGATTTAGCTAATATTTGGTATGGAGGGTCCTTGGAATGGATGACTGGTGTACAGATTTGTTCAAATGAGGTCACCCGGTCAATTAGTTGAGAAACCAGGGCCATAACTCATAGTAATTCTTAGAATGACTTCTTTTCAACAAACATTGGGCTGATTTAGCTTATATTTGGTGTGGAGGGACCTTGGATGACTGGGGTTCAGATTTGTTCAAATGGGGTCACTGGATCAAATGGGGGCAGAGCCAGGGACATAACTCTAAAAACAAAAAATAACATTTTTGCATTTTGACCTTTAATTTTTTTTAGACACATCACAGCATCATATTTCTTACCTAGATTTTACATTCTTCATCTGTATGGATTTTGGTATCATTAATTTAACCCTTTCCTCTCTTGTTTTTATATATAATTCATCCAAGACAGGATGAATTAAAAAAAATTCATCTGATCAACACCAAATTTGGTATATGAATTATTGACACCTATATACAGATCAAGTTCAAATATGGATTTGATCCCATATATTTTAACAGAGTTATGGCCCTATATAATTCACACCTCTTTGCCATGCCCTATGAAATTTAGAGAGAACATCACACGGCTGAAGGCTGTATTATTGAAGGAGCCAATTTATCACTATGGACACTTGATACTACTGGGAGAGACTGCTTGCTTGCAGACATGTTTAAACATGTTTAAGCCATCTGTCAAGCTGTGATTGATGACTCTGTATTCCAGTTCTCTGTGCAATATTAAGTTAATCCACAGGTTCATGGCATAATAGTTAAACACATATTCTGCAAGAATAAATAGGAAAAGTCTATTGTTCATTTCCTCAAGCCTGGACATAGTGTGTCTGACATTTGCAGAATGAGGTCCCCAGAGGGTGAATTTAGTGTTGCTATCCCGTATAGCAGGCTAGCATCAACAAATACACCCTCCAGGGACCTAATTCTGCTTAGGCCTCATCTTCTGGGAAGTATCCTAAGTATCAAATTTTGTTTTAGTTACTTTTTGACTTTTTTCCACCCCTGTTCAGTTTCAATGTCCCCCTAATTTGCAGAAGATAAAATGCATAATTGAGGTGTTCAATGGGTGTGCATCACCAACTTCAACTGTAGAACTTCAATCCTATGTTGCTATTGGCCGTTGAGGCCTAATCAGACTGAGGATCAATTTGGTGATGCTGGCCCGCCTTTCTGAATAGTGTCATTAAATTCACCTTTTGGGGACCTTATTCTCCAAATGTCAGACACTAAATTCAGGCTTGGCGGTTTCATATTATTTTCTTAACCACCACTTATCCAGATGAAATCATACCAGGGACATAACTCTTTTTTTTAAAATGTTGTTAAATTGAAATCTTTGCTCAATTTAAAGGCTCGTGAGGCCTTAGTTGTCGAAAATATTCATATTTGTTCCAATCACCGTAAACAGAAAAACATTAAAACGCATACAGTTTCCGTTCATATATACCATGACCATCGCGTAAACAGCATGTTATCATAAAGATTTACTATATTTTACCTAAGCAAGAGCCCGATTGTGTTACAGAAGACAGCACAATGCTGCTGGCTAATCACACACAAATGGCATAAACGCTCTTTATTCGTTCCATATCAGGAATTCACCAACAAAGAACGCTCTTTATGTTTACCATCATAATATAAACAAACACCGGAAAAGTAACTTGTTATGCTTTTGTTTACATAACAATGGTCAAACATATGACAATAACATACTGTTTATGCGATATTTCTTATTTGTATACGGACAAAGTCTGTCTACATTTTGTTGTACTTTCTATTTGTGGCGGTTTTTGACAGGTGGAAATATTTTCACAGGATACCCACCGCCAAGGCCAACCGAACCTTTAAAAAAAAAAATGAAAAAAATTCAAATTTAAAATGAAAAAAAAAATTCAGATATTTGTTTTTCATTTAACCTTTGATCTTTTAAAGTGATTATGAAAAGTTCTGACTGTTGTGGTCTCCCGAGTCCCAGTCTTATCAGTCTTTGCAGTCTGGTAAGCGACCCCACATTCTTTGACTGTCTTGTTGATTGGCTATGGGGGGACAGGACACACCGGGCCGACTGTTGCTGTACCCATGCACGGTTTGGTGGCATACGCCGGTATAACATGCTTTTCGTGCATTTTGTTTAAATTTTTTTGATGAGTTAAATAATAATGGAGATAGATATACGGCACCGACTATTCGTCCCGGTGTGAGAATTTTGTTTAAATCTGAACCTTTAAAATTTAAAATAATCCTATATATAGCATCAAGAGTGGCCTCAAGTGATGATACCCCCCCCCCCTGTTTGGTGGTAGTCTAGACATATTGTTGCGTCACGGAAGTACATGACCTACTTTCTCTGCAGTACCCCAGTTGGTTCCAATCTAGACATATTGTTTCGTCATGTTCTATTTGTATACCCTAATTAGCATAATTTTAGGTCACTCCCTATGAACGGTGTATTATCTACATGTATATCACGTGATGACCTCTCTGAACGGGGGGGGGGTAGTTTGAATGTTAAAGGGACACTCGGTACTCATAAAGTGAATTTAAAGGGACACTCGGCACTCACTGTGGATGAATGTTAAAGTGACACACGACACACACTGTGGATGAATGTTAAAGTGACACACGGCACTCGCAGCGAAAAAAAAATAAACTTCCGTCACGCAACAATATGTCTAGACTACCACAAAAAAGGGGGGATATCATCACTCAAGCTTTCCATGTGTTTGAAATTTCTGAGTCCAACCTGACACCCCTCCCCTATATATGAGGTTGGAAAACGTCCAACTGATGGCCAAAAGTTTGACAATGTGGGAAACTATGCAAATGTTGGCACAGCTAGGCGTTCGGGCTGGGAGAGCGGCAGCTCCCTCCAAACGTTATGAAATCTCAACATTTGGCCAAATTTCGGATATTATTGGTCAAATTCGGGCAATGTTCGTGTATGGTATTTCAGGGGAAATAATGGCAAATTACGGTATTGTTCACATTCCTGCCCGAATTATACTCAATTATAAGGTTACTTTTAATATATTTTGTTATATTTCGATGTATATACAAGGCATATTCTACATACTGTGTTACAACCATGAATATGTTATATATATGTAAAAACAAGTATCATCCCCCCCCCCCTAAAAATTCATGCGCCCGTATACGGCTATATATGCACGTTGGTCTAAAACAACAAAATCCCCACTATTGACTTGTTGGAAAATCAAACTACGAAATCATGCAATTTCAATCTATATTCAGTGTTGATGTGAACTTTCGAACTAATGTCAAATTTCCAGCTGTTAAAATTGTTGACCAAAGTTGGTGTGAGACTCCCCAACAACCCCCTCCCTGACTGTCCCATGCCGTGATTATATATATGACATTGTGGTTGTTATTGTGGCACCTCTATCTCATTTATATAATAATTAAGTTAGGTTAAATTGACATGACTTCGACATCTGCAATCATGCATATTCCGATTATATTAATTGTACTGAAGTTACAGAGACGTCTATGGAAATCGAAATCACAAGGCCCATGCAGACAAATCACGGCAACTGAGTCGTGATAAGTGTTGTATGATCACTTGTATCATGCATGACAGTGGATAATATACTATTCCGATTATGTATTAATTTCACGTTGTGCCATCACATCAAGAAGTTACAGTGACGTGAAATCGAAATCACATATCAGCATAGTATCGGAATCTTATAATTAGTATATTAGCCTATCAATAAGGCAGCCTATATTCATGAATAATCAAATCGACGATTGCAGAGCAATGAGAGAACACAATTAAGTTAATTTAACTCAATCGTTTCGGATCAATCATCGTGCAGTAAAATTGATCGCCCATAATTTCATATAAAACAGCACATATCGACGAATGTCACGACCATACATGACTGTTTGTTCCCTTGGGTGAATGTGCCAGAGGCTATATATGTACATCATGGTGGAGTTAAGGGGGAGACGCACGTTTTGCATAAATCACAGTAAATCCAGCCAGAAATGGCAAGTGATTTTCAACAAAGAATTTCTCTGGATCTATCTGGTGAAAAATCTTGGAATTTTACATATGATAATTTTCATTATATATAGAATCAGAGCAATTATAAAGAGACAATAACAATAATGGATTTTAATACATTTGAGAGGTTGAAAATATTTGTTTCGTTTCTGTCCCTTTAGGTACCGAGAACTGCCAGAAAAATTTATAATTTCAAACAACATGTCAACCATCAAATAGCTTATTGTCTTGACTCCATGAGAGGAGGCTTCATTTGTATCATAATGTTGAGTTATCTTTTTAATTGCATATTATAGCATCATACCCCATGTATTATAATGAAGAATAAAGCAGTCACAAATATGCCAGCCCAATGAAAACAAATGTTCAAATGTGGTGCTGTCCACTCAAGCAGGGAGCAATCAACAGAAATTAGGCCACAGTGTTAAGAGATATGGTGGTCAGATTTAACTTGGTTATGAACCCATGACCCAGAACTCAACTGAGCCCAATTTTTCAATGACCAACAAGCATGGCATGAACATTCTCAATAATACAAAATTATTTATGGTAGTTGTCTTTCTGAATGAAAATAATCATTAAATTTCATGAATCAAGAAAAATTAAGTCTCCTCTCATGATCTTCAGATATGATATCATGTATATATGAAATGCACTTTAAAAAAAAATCTGTTTTACAATAGTTCTTGGTACCTGAACACAGTGAAATTTTAAAGATTTTTCATGCCATAAAAGTAAAGTAAATGAGATTATAATAACCAAATGTCCAATGGTTCTTATGTATGGTACCACAATAATCTCTTGTACAAAATTTCACAAAGATATTCCTGATAGATTTAGAGAAAATACATTTTGAAATACCAGGAAATTTTGGCCAAACGTGCGTCTGACCCTTAAAGCCAATTAATGTACCACACTGTATGATTTATCAAATTGGTCCGTCGAGGTGGACAAAGACAGGATTTGTGGTGAAACTTCTCTATTGAATTGACACAAAGATTTTATTTGTTCAATTAATCTCCTGAAACATGATAGTTCTTCGACTTTAGTCGAGCATTCGCGGAATGTAACGCTTCACTAATATTTTTAACCAATTCGATACGGTGTGGATTTCACCGGTAGGTACGAAATTTCAAAAGTACCTTCATTCTTCCGGTTTCCAAGATGGCGTCGACGGGAAGCAAACTTCCTCGAAGTCGATGGGACGATTACCTTTTAATCGAATCTGTGTCGTTTGAAGACGACCATGCACTTGTTGCCGAGCTGGATGGCTTCAGTGACGTTGAATCATCTGATGTTGACAGTTGTTATGGCAGTTCTAACCGCAAGAGGCTGCCTTCGGACCGAGTTGATGCGGCTCTGTGGGCATCTCACAAAAAAAAACACAACTCAATTTTGGACAATGATCCGACCAGCTCATTCATTCTTGAAAAATCGAAATCTACGACGGATAAACTAATTGATTTTGTTGATGTTGTAATGCCCTTTATTTCTATAAGTTTTTTCTTCTTCGACATTGCTACAGACATAATTCTTGCCATTGATTATTTCACCAAAGAGAGGTGGAATTATTTTGGTTGGACCTTGGGGTTTGTTATCGTGCCATCACTGATCACATGTTTCCTTGGTTTGTGGCTTTATATTGTTGACTATTTGAAGGAGACTAAAAGCATAAGAAATTGTAAGAAGAAAGGAATGCCAATTGAGGAAATAAATGTCACGCCAAGTTATCTGTGGTTTACGCGATTCCTTTTTACAGTACTTCAAATTGGACCAGTCATGAGGTATATTATTTACTCTATGTATATGTACAGTACAGTGGTAATTGAGATTTCCCCACATTGGCTTGTTATTAAGGGGGAGGTCAAGTGACTAATTTTGAATGGGAATTTCTATGCAAATCTGCAGAACAAATGTTACAGAGTTGAACACATACTTCTGAGCAAATTGGGGAGCCATAAAATCTGATCTCAAACAGATGAACAACACCATCATCACCGAATCACAAAATGACGCAGATATAGAAACACTCTGGACGATATTCAAAGAAGCCATCCACAACACTGTTGAAAAAAATGTTCCATCTAAAATGATCAGGAAAAATCGGAGTGCACCATGGATCAACCATCGAGTTAAGCGAATGTTGAGGAAGAAACAACGAATGTATAACCGGGCTAAAAAGACCGGCAAATGGGACAACTATAAACTAATACAAAGAGAATGCAAAAAGACGATTAGACACGAAGAGTGGAGACACATAAACAAAAACATCACTGAAGGCTTAACCAACAATAACAGCAAACCATTTTGGAGCTACGTCAAGTCAAAAAAGAACGACTCAATTGGCGTCGCTCCACTGAAGATAAATGGGAAATTAGAAACCAGCTCAGAAGGGAAAGCCAATATCCTATTACAACAATTTAGATCAGTCTTCACGCACGAACCACCAGGAGAAGAAATGCCAACAATGAACACCAAACCCACGGATGACATAGAAAAATTAACCATCGACAAAGAAGGGGTAGAGAGATTATTGAAACAGGTTAAAACACACAAAGCACCAGGCCCTGAAAACCTGCCGAACCTAGTTCTCAAAGAATGTGCAACAGAGCTGGCAAACCCACTAACAAAAATATTCAACTGCTCATTGAAGACAGGCACACTACCTCTGGATTGGAGATCAGCCAACATATCCAGCATATATAAGAAAGGCGACAAACATAATGCTGAGAACTACCGCCCCGTCTCGCTGACCTCCGTTCCGTGCAAGCTGCTAGAACATATCATATACAGCCACATCATTAATCACCTAGAAGAACACAAAATCCTAACTTCACTCAACCATGGTTTCCGGTCAAAGTACTCTTGCGTAACTCAACTAGCAGTAACAACTGATGACATATTACAGTCATTCGACAACGGCAAACAAGTTGATGTTGCCATACTGGACTTTTCTAAGGCATTTGATACGGTGCCTCACCGTAAATTGCTTCACAAACTGCAACATTATGGCATCAGAGGCCAGCTGCACAACTGGATGAGCTCCTTCCTACAAAATCGGAAAATGAAGGTAGTAATCGACGGGAAACAATCAGAGGAGGTACATGTAGAATCTGGAGTACCCCAAGGAACAGTGCTGGGCCCGTTGCTATTCCTATGTCATATCAACGACCTACCAAATGACATCGCCTCTAAAATCCGCCTCTTTGCAGACGACTGCCTACTATACCAAGAAATATCATCGTTTAAGGATCACCTCAAAATGCAGAAAGATTTAAACACACTGAACGATTGGGCCAACACCTGGGGGATGAAGTTTAACACCAAGAAATGCCATATCCTATCAATCAAGAAAAAATCCAATTACTACTACACACTAAACAACGAGGTACTCGCAGAGGTCAACGAACATCCGTACCTCGGAGTGACACTCACAAATAACATGGATTGGAGTTCCCAGATCAACAACATCTCGAGGAAAGCATCATACACCCTTAGCTTCCTCCAACGAAATCTTAAGCATTGCTCAGAAGACCTACGCAAGCTAAGCTACATATCGCTAGTAAGATCAAGTATGGAATATGCAGATATAATATGGGACCCATACGAAAAACGAAACATCGATAAACTTGAGAAAATCCAAAGAAGAGCAGCTCGTTTTATCAAAAAAGACTATAGAAGCAGATTTGAGGGTGCGGTCACAAACATGCTAATTGACTTAAAATTCCAACCACTCGAGACCAGGAGGAAAACCAACAGGTTGACATTCTTGCACAAAGTAGTGGACGGGGCCTTCCCAGCCATTCCCCCACAAAAGTATGCAAACTACTCTCTAAAACGAGTTCGTAAGAAAAACAAACACCTGGAGGGATACGAAACATCCAAATTCCCTCAGCATCTCATACGAAACCACGAAAGATGCTTCGAACTCCCGCAAACAATAAACACGGAAGAATACAAACATTCAGTGTTTATTAGAGCAAAGATCGATTGGAACCAGCTGGACGGGAAATTCTTAGATAGCCTGGACTCTACAACATCATTCCAGGAGTATCTACAGGAAAACATCTAGCGCCTCCACACCCGTCGTAACACGCCAGAACTGGTTCCTACGACGTAACACTACAGATACAGATACAGAGTGTGACTTGATGTGGTATTGGAAAGGATCCGGGCCCACTCATCCCAGGGCCAACTCGTTCCAGCCAGTTTTTGGGGCGAGCTGGCCCAGCTTCCAGGGCCGAGTTGACCCAGGTATTGCATTTGAGTTAAGTTAATATATATATTAATTTCTTAAGTTCAGATGATGATATATTTCAGAGTTATGTCCCTCAATTTTGACATTTAAATTACTTTAGGCACGTTTGTTTGCACAGATGAAGCCAGTATATCACATTAGTCGGTTTGAACGATAAACCGGCGAAGTCATAAATAACAATAATGAACTGTTATCACATTCTGAATATTAAAGATTCTCTTATTCTCTGAGTTCATCTCACTATCTCTGGATTTTGGGAAACCCATTCCTATCAAAACAATTGAAGCAGGTTGTTTACACAGTAACCAGTCGGCCAATCACACCTCACACTTCAGAGGGTGAGATGGCTTCAGAATGTGTGATAGATAATCACTTTCATATGCCGACCACATCTACTACCGCTATTCTCAAAGTAATTGACCAGAAAAACGGGGTGATACCCCGGTCATGACCGCGGTGATACCGGTAATAAACGGTAGCGGTATCGAGACGGTCATGGCGTGGAGTTACGGTATTGGGCGATAATGATACCGTGGTCAATTAGCGGGCACCGCATTAATTTTGTTGAATACCGCAGTGATTTTCATGGAACTCTTTTAGGGGAAGTATTTACTCACACATACTTGTTCGCGTTAACAAGCGGTATCAGTACCGTGGTATTGGAGGATACCGCGGCATAGTACCGCCATATTAACGGGGTGACACCACGTTATTGGTGGTCAATTACTCTAAGTATAGCGGTATATATTTTGAGACTTCCGTATATATATATGTGTATATCCTTTATTGACTCGAAAACGGCTCAACCGATTGAGCCCAAACTTGCTATCTAAGGGTAAAAAGCCACGAGAAGTTCCATCGCACCGCTTCTTGGAACGTCCGAGCACTCCTTCGCCCAGTCTGGAGTAAACTACTAGTACATACCCACATATAAAAAATAGTGGGTCTGACGACCTTTCGTTCAGTTTTCATTTCCCAAATCCGGGATTCCTTGTAATTACCGCCAATCAAAACTTAGCTCCAAGAAATGTGTGCCCCAATGAAAAACTAGTAACATGTCACGTGCTCTTGGTGTGGAAATTCCGAAGGTGTGGCTAAAGGTTGTTAAAAATAGTATACATGACGTTATGTTATACCGGAAGAGAAATTCACAAATCGACAAATAAAGTAGATTGTTGATGAGCGGTCGAAAGTTTAAAATCAAGAATCACCGGAATGTGGATTGCAGGCAACTGTAATTTGGGTACAACTGGTACAATCTTTGGAGCTAATAATACGGCTGTGTAATGTCGGATGGGTTTCGGTGGCGCGTTGGTGGTAGAATTGTGTTGCTCTTTGCTCGTTTTGGCTGCGGTGGTGCTACGGTACTGTGGAACTGATAGATCGTTTTTTTTATGTCAAGGTACTTTTTTTTTAGTTCTGTAGTTGTTTTATCAGATAGTCCCGACATTCATGTATTTTTTATTCGTGGCCGTTGATTTGTGTTATTTTTTGACAACATGGGCCAATCTAAAAATAATTCGTTCTGAGATCTTCCAAGTCCAAGAAATCCACATAAATTGACATTTTTTATAATTTCAAGTAGATCTGTCTTAGTTATTGTACATTTGATTTTGGATCCCGGAAGCTGTTTCCCTTTATTGTCAGTAAAACAACCGCCGAACGAAAAGTCACAAACCCTACAACTATTAATTCCGATTCTTAGAATCGGCTTCACAGGGTTGAAGCGGCCACGACGGCACTGGCACGTGACCATGTTTACACCTGTCAATCACAACTAATTTCAGATTTATATTTAGCGTGGTGTGACGTAATTTGGGGGAAACAACGAATTATTTGATTCTGTCTTGTCTGAATTATACCCGCGTTTAGTCTTATTAAACAACTTTCACTTGAAGAATTCGTCAAATTCATTCGCCAAATTCATTCGCCGTAATTCGTCATATTCACTCGTCGTAATTTGTCATATTCAAATTCATGTGTTATATATATATATAAATGTTCTTATGTTTTTATTCTTGTTGTTATCCGCGAAATAAATAAATTATCACTACTACCCAACTATCCAATCTATCTCCCGACAACCTTTTGGCTTAGAGAGAGAGAGGGGGAGAAAGAGGAAGAGAGAAGCAAGCGAAAAGACACCAAAGAAAAAAACAACTTAAATAAGACATTATCCCTTGGACCGAGTTGGCCTGGGGCGAGCTGGCCCAGGTCGACTGGACCGAGTTGGCCCTGGGGCGAGCTGGCCTGTTTCCATTGGAAACAACAGGTATTTATCTGGCGGGTCCGCTTGGAACTTGTTCCATTATGATGTTGGTGTATTTATTTTTTAATTTTATATTGATTTTTCAAATGATGTAATTCCAGAAAAAAATTCTCAAAAATATATTGACTGCAAAAGTTTTTAATTTACCAGATAAATACCTGTTGTTTCCAATACCAAACCAAGTCACACTCAGAAGTATGTGCAACTCTGTAACTTTTGCTCCACAGATTTGCATGGAAATCCCCAATCAAAATTGTTAACTTGACCTCCCACTTAAGAAAACGAGTAAAGATATAAATTAAAAAAATCTATTTAAAAGCATGAATGAGGCCATTATTAAAAAGGTATTTGTTTGTCCTCGCCCCGACTGACTCGATTTTAACGGCCGACTGGAAATTCTTTTATTGAGATTGTGAATTGTTTTTGTTTTTTTAATTTAAAAATATATATATATATTTTTTTTTAATCTTTTTCTGTAGTGGTATGTTGTCTGAGAAGCTCATTTTCGGTCAGAAACTCCAGCAATTGTGACTGAACAGCATAATTATTTATTGTTCTTGTTGTGTTTTTCCAACTATAAAATTTTTAATTTGTTATCAAATTAATCCCTGACTATTTATTAATATTGATACCCTCGGCCTGCACCATGGAGGGGACCCTTAATATGCCATTCCACCTTGCAATAAAAAAAAAATCCCTACCTACCTACCCACCTGAAAATTTTTGGGTAGGGGTGTGGACAAACAAACAATTTATTAATTTTGGCCTGAGTTTTAACAAATACATTGCTTTTGACATAATGCTTCACAAGTTGAATACGTCCTCACTTCTAGTTCTAATGACCATATTAATTCACAAACGCATGAACCCATTCCTAATATTTGAATTCCAATCGCTTGAGTAAAAGCTACAGGTACAAACTTTACTACTTGGAAAACACAACGTCAATTTCAAACACAGAATTTACTGATTGAGATGAGATGATTATTGGTACGGCTTATCAGAATATTGGATCAGATCAAAAATCATGATATCTGTTGGATATCATATCGGTATCGGGATAAATATGCTGATTCGGCGATCCGATATACCGCTATTCTCAAAGTAATTGACCAGAAAAACGGGGTGATACCCCGGTCATGACCGCGGTGATACCGGTAATAAACGGTAGCGGTATCGAGACGGTCATGGCGTGGAGTTACGGTATTGGGCGATAATGATACCGTGGTCTTTTAGCGGGCACCGCATTAATTTTGTTGAATACCGCGGTGATTTTCATGGAACTCTTTTAGGGGAGGTATTTACTGATTTTACTCACACATACGCGTTAACAAGCGGTATCAGTACCGCGGTATTGGAGGATACCGTGGTATAGTACCGCCATATTAATGGGGTGACACCACGTTATTGGTGGTCAATTACTTTAAGTATAGCGGTAACGGTATATGTAGAAATTTTTGGTGCTTACAGACTGACAAAAGTCGCATAAAACATAACTCTATTAGTCTACCGGCCACCAGATTTTTATAAGCACTCTTTGGTAGACTAAAATAACAATAAATATTGTTTGTGTCCTAGTACATGTATGGACCTAAATTGCGGCTACTTGAGCCAACTTCAACGAAGATTAATCTCATCATTTCCATCACAAAGAACCTGACTGGTAATAATCGCATGTCACATCACATCCACTTGATAAGAACTCAGCTGACCGTGGCCTGTTATCAGTTTGACAGGCCTGGGGGGGGCCGTCTTAAGAATAAACACAGGTACATGTAGCTGACCATGTAGTTACGGACCTAAACTCGGTCATCAATCAGCATGGATCTGCATGGTACATGTGCACAATGTATCGAAGTACATGTAGCTATGCTGTAAGATATTGTTACATTGTGACGTGACGTGAGTAATACTCAGTTTGTGGCACACTGTGTAGCGCTTGGTGTTGGCGACTTCAAAGACACTGACAATGCAAGCGATTTCGAGAGACGTCAGTCTGTAGATAAGCAATTGTCACTCTTCGGATTGACATCGACGGTACATGATCCACAGACTGGTTTTAGATTTATGGGATTCATATCAGCATTTACCGATCAACACAATAAGCGAGATCACTGAGTCGCAGCTATATTGCATTCATCTAGCTCCATTCATTGGTTTCAGAGATTCATCCGGTTCCGTGGTTTTAGTGCTACAGGTCAAAGTTCTGGACTAGCGTTTACATTTATGGAGCTTTTGAATATTCATGACTTCCATACTGGTACATGGAAATGCTACTCCAGAACTTTGACATGTAGCACTAACACCACGGAACTGGGCCTGGTGGATTCAATATGGCTTCAAGTTAGTGACGTCCTCACTTCTAGTTTCAATTTACTAATAAAAAACCCTCATTATGTCCAGAACCTTGACAAATCTACCCAAATCAATCACATATATATTTGAATCAAAGTCGCCACTCCTTTCCAAAGAAAACTACAATGTACATGTATATTGTTTAAAGTCTATGTTATGAGTTTTCAAATAGTTTAACCTTCCGGTTAGAATGTGCATTAGATTTGTAAAATATAGCTTCTACTCGAGTGATTGAAGTTGTAATTATGAGAATCGGTTCAGACATTTCTGAATTATGGCCATTTATAAAAGCAAGGACATACATGTACATGTATTCAAATTAGTAATCTGCCTTGTGAGCATTATGTCAATAGACTAGCGATGCGTTTAATTGGCATGCTCATTTTTATACGCCCTTTTTTGAAAAAAAGGAACGTACATGTATTATGTTATTCGTTGGTCCATCTGTCTGTCTGTCCGTTCACTTTTTAGCTCGCCTGAGACAGTCTTGGAGCTACATGTACATGTATAGTCATCACTCCTCGTCCGTCCGTCAACAATTCTTTGAACATCTCTAGATCCATAGGACCAAAATGGGTTCATATTTAGTGTGGATGTTCCCTAGGTGATTCATATTCAGATTTGTTCAAGTGAGGTCACTGGGTCAAATATTTGCGATGCCAGGGCCATAACCCTTTCCCTCCATAGTAATTCTTAAAATGACTTCTTCTCAAGTCCCATCGGGCCGAATGGGTTAATATTTGGTATGAAGGATCCTTGGGTTACGGGGTTCAGATTTGTTCAAATGAGGTCACTGGGTCAAATGTGGGCAGAGCCACATACATGTACTGAAATAAATTTTATTTAAATCCAACTCCTTGCTCAATTTAACCTAAAAAAAACCTTCTTTTTTTTTTTTTTATTTAAACTTTTTTTTTTTTTACTCTTTGCTCAATTTTTTTTTTTTAATGAAAATTAAATATTTAATTTGAAATTAAAATTTTGAAAACTAACCATGTTGTAACCACGCCAAGGTACACTGACTCACCCCACCAAATTTAGTTGAAATTGGTCCAGAGCTCTGGGAGAAAAATCACGAACAGACTGATTGTTACCCTTGCCAATTGAATGGTCAAAGTACATGTAAGTACATATGCCCCTGTTACAAATATTGTTCTTTCACATTCCTAATGCCACAATATTATTTGAGAAGTCATCTCTTTCACTAACAATATAAAGCTTGTCTGCCTGCCATTCATCTAATATCTCCTGTGTATGAAATTAGATGTTATCTGACAGTTTGATAAACACAGAACATAATGTTTATTTGTGTCATTCATTTCAATTTAAATTAGATTAATTCCCATGTGCTGTGTTCTATGCAGTTGTACCGGCAAGTGTTACAAAATTATGTTTATATCGGCTATTAACTTCTTTTCATCTGTGATAATGATGTGTCTTATGTATTATGCTGATGATTTCAAGGAACAATTATCAGAGGTGCCATGTTGATAACCCTTCCCTTAATTTTGTAACTGATTTTAAGGAAAATGAACTCACTTCAACTTCTACTCTTTGAAATTACAAGATCAATTGATCTCATAGATTGGGATTTACATTTAGTTCAAATAGGGGCAGAGATAGGAGATTTAACACTCCCCCACCCACCCTATCTATGCTATGAATTCATGTTTGGTACCGTACTTGGATATAGATTCCTGTAATACATGTAATAATTTTGATATATGCCGGTATTTTCAGTCAGGTTTTGATAAATTTCCAATAGTTGGAGATCTTCGAAGTACCAGTTGAAGTTTAGTTTGGTCCAGTTGGGAGGTAATGGGCAATGATCTATTGGGGGAGGGGAGGGGTGTGCAGTTAGAAATTTCAAGGTGGACACACCCATATCCCCTCTCACCATTCAACGAAGACCCTCCACCTGTAGAACTACTTGTTATAAAGTGATTTGTCATGTACTGATATTGTAGTCTTCAGAGTAGCAGTCTTCTCCATCTTTACAGTCTGGTGAGCGACCCACAGTCATTGACTATCTTGTATTTGTTTCCGGATGATAATTTTAGTAAGTCTGAATTGAATGGACTGAAATTTGGTATGTGAGTTCACTAGCCAAAATACAGGTCAAGTTCAAATTTGGGTTCTGCCTGCCAATTTTTGCCGGAGTTATGGTCCTTGTCGACTTAGAATTTGCCGATTATTTTGGTTTCCGGATGATAACTTTAGTTTTAGTTATCTGATTGTTTTTAAATTTGGTATATGGATTACTCATATTAAAATACAGGTCAAGTTCAAATTTGGTTTCCGTCCACTTATTTTACCATGTTAGTTAGTCTTAGTTGTTTGACTGTTTTCAAATTTTGTAGTCGATTAGCCACATGAAAATACAGGTCAAGTTCGAATTTGGATTCGGTATACCCATTTTTGCCAGATTTACATGTATGGTCCTTGTCGACTTGGAATTTGCTGATTATTTTGGTTTCCAGGTGATAACTTAAGTTTTAGTTATCTGATTGTTTTCAAATTTGCTATATCGATTACTCATATTAAAATACAGGTCAAGTGTAAATTTGGTTTCCGTCCACTTATTTTAACCAGAGTTATGGTCCTTATAATTTGACGATTATTTTGGTTTCCGGGTGATAGCTTTAGTTATACGGTAGTTATCTGGATGTTTACTTATTGTGTCATAAATCTAATTCTTGCAGGTATGTAGAACATTTTTACCATGGAGTGAAAAGCAGAAATGAGAAGCTAGATGACCATGAAAGACTCCGGCATCATAAACTCTCGAACTGGGAGAATGTGGATGTTACAATGTTACGTCTATTTGAAGGCTTTCTCGAATCTGCACCACAGCTTCTTGTGCAACTCTGTATTTTGATGATAGAAAAACCAGAGTCTGGAGATATCTTTACAAGTAGGCCTCTTTAGTTTTATATAAATTTGTTGTATGTGCAAATTAGAACATTCCTATCGAACCCTGCGAATCGATATGATTCGATGCGATTCGGAATCATTCATCTGATTCTATTCGATTCGAAATCGACTATCATGATTCGGAGTTCATCGAATCTTTGGTGACAGGCGCATTTCCGTGCTTTCTACAGACCACAATGCAGAAAAGAAAATTCACTATAATAAAGTAGTAAGCTACTTAAACGTATGCACGTACCGTTATGTCCGATGGCAGGTCATGCAATCTTATCGCCAAATAATTTAATCATAAGCTGTCATGGTCAATCCACATAATATTATAAAACCATTGGTTGTCACACATTTAGCCATTAAAGTTATTTCTCGATAACCAAAATTTCTTGATTACTTCTGCTATTGAAATGACAGCACCAAGACTCAAAATAAGTGACCGGTCAAGGTCATTGACCGAAGAAAAATAGCTTATGTCCAGTGCACTTCTGTATCTGTCGGACATTTTGTCCAATGCAAATTTTTAAACAATCTATATCTGTTTGGGTACGTCCAAAGAGCCGCTACTGGCCAAATCGGGTATTGAAAAAAAAAAGAAGCTCTTTTTTAATTTCAGATCAATTCAGAGTGAATATAATTATGTCGTTTGTGAATTTTCCTGGGTGGTGATTGGACATTCACTAAAATGTGCGCATCATTGATGAATAATAAGTCGATTGGAAATTTAAATACTGCCTCTTACAGTACATCTGAACATTTGACAGCACCATTTTGAAAAGACCAACACCATCCATTTGTTGCCTGTCATTTTGACAGTCAGTAAAAAATTTATTACTTTGAGCCTTGGACAGCACTCATAGCAGCATCATGCCATATGACCACGCCTATATACCGCGTGCCTAAATTGTACATGGAAACTATTCGATACTGTTTGCAATATAAAGGGGCATTCTGATGCTGCATACAAATTCCTTCAGGTCAGCAATGCTCTAATTAATCGACTCCTTAACGACAGCAGAATTATGGGTAACTTTTCAGGATTTAGTCGGAAATATGGCTTGTTGCCATTCATCGGAGAGCTTTCCGATGAATGGCAACAAGCCATATTTCCGACTAAATCCTGAAAAGTTACCCATAATTCTGCTGTCGTTAAGGAGTCGATTAATTAGAGCATTACTGTAGTACTGCTCTGCCATTACATTTACCCATCAGTATATATATTTCTGGAATGCCTGCTGCGACAGTGGATCGATCAGTTGATCAATGCATGTACACTGTTCGCTAGCCAATCAAAAGCGACTAATTCAAGACACCACTTGCTCACTGATAATTGGATGTTTGATTGACAGCATTCATATCAATTTCAACTTTGGTGTGCGCGTCTTTCCGACGGCAATAATCTCAAAGTTTTACGCTTCTTTTATACAGTAATGCCCTAAGTAATCGACTCTTTAACTACAGCAGAATTATGGGTAACTTTTCAGGATTTAGTCAGAAATATGGCTTGTTGCCATTCATCGGAAAGCTCTCGATTACTTAGGGCATTACTGTACTTATACCTTCTGTTTTATGGTGGTTCTCTTGTGAAATGGCAGATTAAATTATAAGAAATAACTCTTGTTTCGATTAAGGTTATGAGTTATAACTGAAAAGTTTGAAGATAAATTTACTATAACGGCACTACGCGTGTTATAGAATTAGCTTCAAGCTTTTTGGTTATAACTACATAACCTTAATCGAAACAAGAGTTATTTCTTAACTAATTTATAGCTATTGACCCAATATGTAACAATGCCACAAGTGAACAACAAAATTGCCATACAAGGCTGTGTGCTAGTGTCACGGGAATTCCATTACACACATTTATGCCAGATTTTTAGATCTTTGTTTGATTTGCGTAATTGGTCATAATTTTCAACAGTTGGAAATTTCATAAAGTACCTGACACAACATTAGTTGGAAATTTCACACCAACAATAGGTTGAAAATGTTCTTGTAGTTTGATTTTCAAACAATTTATTGGGGGAATTATTGTTTTTGGACCAATATTTGCATATTTTCCTACTTTTGGTAAAAATTTTGGACTGAAATGGCCATCAGCTGGAAATTTTCCAACCTTAGGGGGGGGGGGGGGGGTGTCAGGTTGGAAATTTCCAACTCTTGGAAAGCTTGTGTCCTGGTCCCTCCCCCATGGCCAGTCAAAAACTGCAAGTTAATTTAAGAAAACAATATTGTTCCACATTCGGTCAACATTGTCATTGGAACTGTCCCAACTCTAGGAAGGCTAGTCTAGATGCTATGATTTTGCGATTTTCTTGTTCAGATTTTTTAATTTTCGCACACCGGCCCGAACCATGGTCAGCCTGGTGTGTCATGGTCTCTACCCCGTGGCCAATAAAAAAACTGCTAATTAGTTCAAGAAAACAATATTTTACTACATTTGGTCAAAATTGTGGACAGAAATGGTCATCAGTTGGAGAATTTCCAACCTGAGGAAGAGTATTAGGTTTGAAATTTCCAACACTAGGAAAGCTTGAGGCCAGTTTAGATGCTTGGATTTGGCGATTTTCTTGTTTAGTTTTCAACATTTTCTCACACCGGTGTGTCCTGCTCTCTTGCCCATAGCCTCGTGCATTTGTCTGGAGTTAGACCACTAGATGTTAGGATTTATGCAATTTTCAGGTTAAAATATCTGAATGTTCTCATACCCGGGTAAATAGAACCATGGTTTATGAATATATAGGATATTAGGCCTGAGCACTGAGGTGCAAGGGGGGGGGGGGGGGGGGGGGGGTGTGTGTGCAAATGGAATTATGCAAAACTTGTATTTGGTCTGATTCAAGGGGGGTGCAGTTGGAATTCTCCATGGTGGACACCCCCCCCCCCCCCCCAACGGAGACCCTCTAGCCACATCCCACAGAGACCCTCTAGCCACATCCCTGCAGACAACATAATCATCGCAAGTGTACATGTAGCGAAACATACTGCGCTTTTCAACAAAATGAAACAGGCATCATGCAGTACGCTTGTCCATATTTATGTCGACATTGGTTCTCTCATGCATGTATGCTCTTTTATATCTGTACTCAACGATTGCATAGGCACAGAAAATGCATAGAGGTGTGTAGATAAACGCATAATCTGCACATATTGCACTACATCGGCGATCACCAGGCGATTTTGGCCAGGGAATTTTAGGTGCTTCTTCGAAGTTCTCAGTAACAATGATTCTGATTTGAATGCCTGATTTGATTCGAGATTCGATTCAAAATAGTCCAGGGGTGGACCGCGGTCCGGTCTGGACCGGGTGTCACTGGACCGGACCGGACCGCTTTTTGTCGCCGGTCCGGTACTATCCGGTCCGGTCCACTATTTTACTTCAGTTATAATAAACTATCGCGAATATTGTTGCGTATTTGCCGTCATATCAATTAACAATGATGTATTGATGCATTCAAGTGGTTAATATATATTAAACGTTTGATGCCACGAAAACAATGTATAGATGTACCTTGTACATGTCACTTTCCTTATGAAAGTGCCAGTGTGGGCGGCCGCCTGCTTTGATGTCGCCGATTTCCGACCGCCTGCTTTGATGTCGCAAAATGTTAAGCATTCTGAAAACATTTTCAAAATATAAAAATTGCTTGTTTCGTTCTAAATTGTTTTAATAACTACTATCCTACACTGGCCAACACTTTGTAGCACCCTATCAATGCGACAAACATGCAACTGAATGAGTATGGAACTATTTGTCATAAACAGTGTAACATGGCATCAACTAATCAATTTGGATGGATATCGAATCGAGTATTCTATTGTTTTTCACAGTTATAATTATCAAAGAAACATGCAAACCACATTACATAGTACATATACAAGACAGTCACATTAATCCAATAGTAGTTGTACTTAGGTATATATATCTTTATTTCCTCCATCTAGGAGAGTATGTTTTACAAAAAAAAATTCTAACAATAATACAGAGACGACAATAGATAATAATAGTATAGTTATTTCGTTTAAATTTCAATTTAATGAAAATAAGTATGATACGAATCATGCATACGAATAGTTTAGTGCCATGTTAGATTGGTTATAACACATTAAGACCCTAGCTATATATCTGTCCAATACATTTAATTAGTGCATGTTCGCATTACTAGAAATATTATTATCGTGCATCGTTCCCAGTATATCCCACCAGAGACAGACAATGACGCATACAATATGGACTCATTGCAATGCACTGCACTCAGTAACCTTATAGGTTGTACTATACAGAGTAAAACTTTGAGAAAACAGAGAATTCATTAACATATAGCCTATTATAGGTGGACCGGACCGTTTTGGACCGGTCCAGGCATGTGTACCGGACCGGAATGGCCTGGACCGGACCGGACTGGACCGCCTTGGCAGTGGACCGGACCACCCAAGGTGGTCCGGTCCGGTCCGCATCACTAATTCAAAATGATAACACCCGATTCGCAGGGCCCTAAACATACTGTACTTGCATTAATTGTTTCATTTTCTACAAGCCAGGGCCTGATTTAACTGGCTTCACATCGCAATATGTTTAAAGGGGTACTGTACGCCAAATGTTGTTGTTGGTTTCTATAGTCTCCGAGTCGGAGAATAAGGTAACAATTTTTTCATTATTTGAAAGTCTGTTGAGTACGAAGTAGTGTTACGGATGACAAATTTACCGGAATGCAAAAATACAAATTGTCGTTGTCGAGTAATATTTGTACAGTTTTCAACCAAATGAATCAAATAAAAGTTATATTATAGGCATACTAGTCCCATATAATAATTTAAGTTATTGTATTGTCGCTAGTCAGTGAGTGGCTTGAGTGTTCTCCCCGTATCATCATAATATTTTTAAGCGATCGTGTGTGCGATCGGTTTAACAAGCCAGTATCCCTCAATTACTTTGTTTGATTATGGTAATTCGTAATTTAATTGACGCCATTTTATGGCTCCAGTCATAAATTCAATTTATATCAAATTATTAACTTTTAAATCATTTTAAGATAGCCTATTAACCTGAGCGTTTACAGAATACATCTTCGACTCAAATTACTTATGTTTCTATATATTATCGATATTAGATCGTTGTTGTCACCGGAAATTTAATGAAAATGGCGTACAGTACCCCTTTAAACATTTTGATTTAAAAAAAAAAAAAAAAAAATTTAATTTAATTTTTAGTGAAATGCGTTGTATGACCGGTGGGAATGGCATTCTTAGCTACATTTGTATTAATTTTGTAGAGGCTCTATAATATTATATTGTGAATGCCGTTGTATTTTTTGATTAAAATTAACTTTTACAAATTTGTCTGACATCAGAATTTGTTCAGAATAATACTATGAAGTATGCCCAACAATTGTCCATACTTTCAATACATGTGGATGTCACATCATTGTGGTCTGTCTATTTATGTTGGTCGAGATGAATTCATTTAGTTCCTTTTATTTGCATTGCTCTATGTTTCTTACTGGAAGTGGAACATAACCTACCAGGATAATTTATTATAATTATTTAATTCCAGTGAGTAAGATCACCTTGTCGATGCTCTCATCATGGCTCAGTGTGTCGTGGTCGCTTGTGGCTTATCATAAATCAGTCCGACGTTCTCTGGATGACAAGAAGAACATGGCCATAAAAGCGATGCCAGTGTATTATATTAATAGATTACTAGAGATCGGACCACGTGTACTCGTTCTTGCATTCTTCGCGTCTTGCTTCAAATACTGGATTTTCATGATTATTTCAATCCATTGGGCTGCTATGTTTGGATGGCTGCTTATACAGAGAACAGAATTCTGTCCGCAGAAATCTGCAGAAGTTTTATTCAATATCATCTGTGCTTTAATTCTAGTGTTCTGCTACCTGAATGTACGAGAAGGCCACACACGATATCGTATGATAGTGTACTATATACTGTTCTACGCGGAGAACTTTATTCTAGTCCTTATTTGGTATCACGAGACTCCAGATATTGGCCAGTGGTTTCACACTTCTGGGTTATTAATAACGGTGTGCTGCCCAGTTTTGCACATTTCAACTACTTTATTCTATTATGCATGCTGTCACCCCACGAAAAATATCAAAGTTTGTTTGACAGGTGAAGAAAACTACTGTTTCGAGTCGATATGTTACTCTAAAGAAACCAGAAATAAAAAGAATGAGCCCAAGCGAGATAACTCCTCAGAATACTCAGTGTTCAAAAGTGATAGAACATTTAATCCAGATAGGATTACGACTCACAAAAACATTACTGTTTTTGTTAATAATGAAGATAAAAAAGTTACTAAAAGCAGTTCAAGTGACAAGAATATAAGCAATGGAAAGCCTGTTGGAGTGACCCAAGGCTCTGCTTCAAAGAGTAATACATTCCATCAGTCTGTGATTGACAAAAAAGATCCGCGGATTTCAGAAAAGCACAGAGAGGATCAAAATAACAGAGCCAGAAGTTTGTCACCTGAGTACGTTCACCCGGCGAAATCATCTGCGTATCCCAATAGTAGAAGCTTGCCAAAGGATCTGAATAATTACACTCGTGATGAGAACTTGCTGTCGGTTGGGCGGAGCCATAGGAAGAGACATAAAGCTGACAGCTCCTCGAAAAGTGCAAGCTCGAGTAGTGTTAGCAGGTCACCGACGAGGTATGAATCGTCTGTGTGATGTTAGAGCGTAAACTCCAAAACAAAAGTTGATTCTTTTATGTGATGTAAGAGTTTAAGCTTAAAAATCCTTACAGACGGCTACGCGAGTGATGCGCGCATTGCAATTTCTGCATCAATAGTGTCAAAATATTCTCATGGAAATTCCGTCATCCTACCTTGGGGGTTCTTCTCGTTTGTTTTGCATATTCAAATGGCAACTTGGCAGCAAGTCATCACATATTATGGTATATATCTGGTAGTTTTCTCCAAGGGCCTGTGGGCTCATTGGTCCAACACACAAGTCAATAATACTGAAATAGTCTTTTTAGCCCAATTATATTGATATAAATAAATTGTTAGATTTGCATCCAACTTTTTCAGAATTTTATTTTTTATATTTTATTCTTGCTAACATAAATGGTCATGCATGGTCAGTTCTAGGTAGTGAAGCAGTATTCTATCTTATAATACAATGCGATTTATATTGTCCAATTTTACAAAAAATAGACTGATTAATGGGTCATCAAAATGTAATTTGACAAAAATTGAAGAGGGGACTAAAATATAGTCTGGATGGGATGTAAATCTAGCTATTTTTTTATATTCGCCTTAATGCCTTCTAATAAAAATTAAAATGCCAATTTAATGATATCATTCACTTGTGACGGAACGCAATGTCTATCCATATTCCATACGTTCTCTTTGGGTGTTTTGTATGACGCAGTCTTGTTATTTAATACTTCATCATTCATGTTTTATAATTTCCACTGTAGCTATTGGAATTGAAGTAGTCATTCTGTTTACCGCGATATAAACTGGGAACGTTGACGGATTCCACATCCGATGACTTTGTCTATTAGTATTGCCATCATTGAAAAAAACCAAAATACTTGAGTAAATGCTCAGATCGCGTTGCTCATTTGGAACAAATTCTATTCTTGCAATTGATGCTTTGGTTGTGCTGCCCACATCATGATGCCATGTGACTTCATCAGTGATATAATCTTTGTCCTAATTCAGCGATGACACAGAAGTCGCATCCCTTGTGTCGCCGTCTGAATAGGCCTTAAATAGTGCTATGCTGGTACATGTTGCCTTTCGTTGTTGCCTAAAGGGGTGCACTGTTGTTAATTGTATGTGATTTGAAATACTTGCATTCACTGCCTTTCATTATGTTCTTACAGTACTGAGATGTCTACACATATTTTGTTTTCAGCCATCTGGTACTAGTAGATTACCAGCAGCTTTTGTTTATACAGTGCGCACACCTTGAAATAGTGTGTCTGTCATTTGCAGAATGAGGTCCCCAGAGGATGAATTTAGCAGGCTAGCATCACCAATTTATACTCACATCTCATTCTGCTTAGGCCTTATCTTCTGGGAAGTATCTATAGTCTCAAATTAACATTGTTTTTAGTTACTTTTCCGCTTTGGTTCAGTTTCTATATCTCATAATAAGATAAAATGCATAATTGAGGTGATTAATGGGTGAACATCATCACCATTCACTAACTTCAACTGGGGAACTTCAATATGATCCTAGGTCTCTCTTAGCAGTTGAGGCCTACATGTAAGTAGAATGAGGTCCCCAGAGGGTGAATTTTGTGATGCTAGCCTGCCATGAGGGATACCATGCTGGTCATTCTATAATAATACCCACTGCAGGCAAATATGAGTATTAAACCTCATTGCGGGCACGAGTGAAGGGTACATATAGGTTTGTTTTGAGGGAATTTTTTTTATTAATTGTTTTTCATCGGACACAACTCTGGATCCACGAGGTGCATTATGAACCCAGCTTCAACCAAATGTTTAAAGTTGGACAAATAAAGCTCCATAAAGTGATGAAATGCTTGATGAAGTGTAAGATGTTGTGTGTTTTCAGCTCCAAGATGAGTGCGTGGTGATTATATTGGACAACGTTGTCAATGTTCCATTGATATAGATAGTTTAGGAAACTAAATCTACTTTCACATTGGAATTTGCAGCTTTTATTCAGGAAAATATTGATAATTACATGTGACACTCCACGGTGTCAGAGTAAACCCCGAAGGGGGCAATATTTTTGCCTGCGTCGGAGTTTACTCCTGCCCGCAGTACATTTTACTTTATTGATGTATGGTATGTTTGGAAAGATGTCTTTATTCGAGTTACTGGATAGAGATTTGGTGCTTTTAGTATTAAAACACGTCACAAGTAGATTGTCCCAAAAAAAAAATTCTCGAGAGGTGTCTGTCTGCAGTGAAACTTGCTGAATGAAACTTAAATTTACCCCGAAATTCTGAATATTATTCCTGATTCAATTTAACATTCATTTTATTTTTTCTTGTATAATACATGGTACAACCTTTCGGAACAGTTTAACCTTTGATGATAGGAACTGCGCTGTGCCAGTGCATTCTCTTATATATATGCAAGTCGCCTATAGGGAGCCTTGTATATATAAGAGAATGGACTGGCTTACAAAGTCAATGCAAATATTGTTATGCCAATGTATTCTCATACAAAACTTCCTATGGACTCACTCTCAGATAGAGTTATGCTGCATGCTATGCTCCGAATGAATGTGAGCCATAAAATATCCCAAATTAATTGTATGTACATGTATTTTATACCAGAACATTTAGTATAAAATCTTTGATTCATATTTATTATTTTATCCTCAGGAAACTATATAAAACTTGTTACAGGAAGAGATAGACCATCTTTAAATGGTACACATGTACATACACTATATATAACCCATAGAGAGCCCCACATAGACTGGAGCAGACAACACTCTGTAGTACATGCTTCCATCTGTGTGAGGCTTCATGTGGGTTAGGAAGAGATAATCCATCAAAAAGAATGAAATGGATTTTGCTGGAGTTCTGTGCAATCTACTCATGTTATTCCTTTTGTATTTGAGTGAATTTTACAGTAATGCCCTAATTAATCTACTCCTTTAACCACAGCAGAATTATGGGTAACTTTTCAGGATTTAGTCGGAAATATGGCTTTTTGCCATTCATTGGAAAGTTCTCGCCGAGAGCTTTCCGATGAATGGCAACAAGCCATATTTCCAACTAAATCCTGAAAAGTTACCCATAATTCTGCTGTGGTTAAAGGAGTCGATTAATTAGGGCATTACTGTATGTCTTATCATGTTTGTATTATTCCTGATTCAATTTAATATTGCCTTGTTAACCCTTTCATGACTGGAGCTTCCTGAATTCTCTTATATATGTCACTCCCTATGGGCAACTCGCATATATAAGAAAATGCACTGGCACAGTATATTTAATGCTGCACCAGCGCAGCTCCCATCATGAACCTCAGGGTTAAAGCTGCATGTACATGTATATATATTAAACAATTGTACCACCTAATACATTGTATCACCTAATACATTCACCTAATACATTCCCGTGCACTAGTTATCTGCTCACTTTTATACACCTGCATTTTATTTTCAGTTCATGTTACACAAGTCTTGAAATAGTGTGTCTGTCATTTGCATAATGAGGTCCCCATCACCAAATTCACACTCTGTGTACCTCATTCTGCTTAGGCCTCATCTTCTGGGAAGTATCTATAGTCTCAAATTAACATTGTTTTTAGTTAATTTCCCTTCTGCTCAGTGTCTATATCCTATAATCTAATCCTAGGTCTCTTATAGCAGTTGAGGCCTAAGCAGAATTAGGTTCCCAGAGGGTTAACCCTTTACCCAACAAACCGGCCAAAACCGGCCAAATAAAGCTGCAACAGCCTAAATTATCTTGGGTCTGTCTCAATAAAACCATACAAATATGGATATCATTGGAACCGGCTCATTGACCACATTGTGATGGTTACAGTTATGCCATGTGCCAATGCATTCTCTTATATATGCGAGTCGACCATAGGTCGCCTCGCATATATAAGAGAATGCATTGGCCTAAAAAAAATCTTTTTTTAACACTTTTTACCATTTTTTCTTACATTCTTTAACAATTTTATAATTTTTAATGTGTTAAGCCAATGCATTCTCTTATATATGCGAGGCGACCTATGGTCGACTCGCATATATAAGAGAATGCATTGGCACAGGGCCGTTATGTTGGGTAAAGGGTTAATTTGGTGATGCTAATCTGGTGATGCTAATCTGCCATGTGCTCTTTCAGGATTATCATCACATTCCTCCCCACGGCACTCCCAATCAAGCCTGCAAATAGTGTGTGTCATTTGTAGAATAAGGTCCCCAGAGTGTGAATTTAGTGACACTATCCCACATGGTGGGCTAGCATCACCAAATTCACCTTCTGGATTCTGCTTATGCCCCAACTGCTATAAGAGACCTAGGATCAAATGCTGTTCACCCATTACTCACCTCGATTATGCATTTTATCTTCTCCAAATTATGATATATAGAAACTAACCAGAAAATGAGGCCTAAGCAGAATGAGTGTCCCCAGAGCAGGGCCCAAGCTAGGGATTGAAAACAGGGAGAAGTGAAGTGTCCCTCTGCAGATTTTAGGGAGACTTTATTTATAACATCAATAAATAAGATAAAACAACAAGATAAAACATGTTTAGCAAGATACAGCACAAGTATAGCACCTGTATAGATCGATAATCTGAAATTTTAACTAAATTTATAACTTTTATTTTTTTTAAACTGTTGACTTTATCTGAAGCAATTAATTGTTGACTTAATGACTTTTAATATCTGAAGAAATTAATTGTTATTATAAATTTGAAATTTTTGGAAATGGCTTTTGGCCACTGCTGTAATGTGGGTGTCCGTTAAAATAAACAATAAGGATTAATTAAGGAGTTGTAAAAGCTTGTATTTTTGTTTCTAAAGAGTTTATTCTTGAATACCATCATCGCGACCGTCTGATGATAATCTGTTTAAAGCAATAAACTTGACGAGTTCGATAGCTGGGGCCCAGAGGGTGAATTTGGTATGCTAGCCTGCTGAGCGGGATAGCATCACTAAATTCACCCTCTGGGGACCTCATTGTACAAATGACAGACACACTGTTTGCAGGCTTGCTCCCAATTTTAATTGGGTGCTAAAATTTATACTCGTTCATCTTGTCAAAATGCTTTATATAGTGACTGTAATTGTTGATTTAATATTGAACTATTTGAAGGTTTATTTAGGTCCTTTATCATGTCATTTCCTTATGGGTACCGTAAGTGAAAGTGTAATTGGACATAAGTCTATCCAGCCATGATATTTTGTTTGAGAAAAACCCAACTTATTACATGTACAGTAATGCCCTAAATAATCGACTGCTTAACCACAGCAGAATTATGGATAATTTTTCAGGATTTAGTTTGGTTTAAACATTATTTAATTTGAACTAATACAGAACATAATTACATACAATAAATACAAAACATATAATTATAAAAGGTTCAAAAGAGGATTGGGCAACAAGCTTGGGGGCTTTTGTTAAGTCCCATACTCACAGGATTTAGTTTGAAATATGGCTTGTTGCCATTCATTGAAAAGCTCTCACTGAGAGCTTTCCGACAAATGGCAACAAGCCATATTTCCGATTACCATAATTACCCATAATTCTGCTGTGTTTAAGGAGTCAATAATTTAGGGCACTGTATTAATATTATATATCCATAGACATTGTATGTAGAGGTCTGACTTTCTAATGGTGGTATACTGTCTCATCTATCAGTTCAACATATATTGTATTGTATTGCTATTGTATTATGTTTATTTCAGGCAAGATATGCCCATATATAGTCATACATACAACATATAATTACAAATTAAATATAAAGAAGTTGATTCCAATGATTGAATAAATATCTCATGAAATCCATACACACCCTTTCAATTCAACACTGTCAGAGTAGCATATGCTATTGCCTACAAACATCCCAACTCACACTACATGTACATGGTCTCTCATAATCCATACTTTTTCTATATGCATTATTATAACAAAGTTTTCTATAACAGCATTTGGTATAGTTATTCCAAAGATGTGCACAATATACATGTAATGGAGATACGAACATTTGAAATAAATACATTTTCATATTCGGCGAACATCTGTAAAACTTTCTAATAAGCATATTTGATCGTGCGCATATAGACCGATATTGACGCATAATATCATTATCATCGGAAAAATTATTTTGGAGTATATGTCCGAGGTACTTATAGGAGGACACGAACCATGAAGTAGAGTTTTGCAAATGACCGATTATGAAGAGATTTAGAGATGTGTACATGTCTGACATGCTAATGGTACCATATATACTGTCTCATGTATCAGCTTGTGCATAATTCATAATGTTTACTTAATTATTGGAACAGGTTCCGTTCGGCCATCCTATCGTTCATCCATTTGTCCTTTCATAGCAACTTTGGAGTGATATTAGCAACAGGGCCAGGAACCTACGTCACCAACCAAGTCTCTAACCCAAAGCAGTTTTATTTAAAATTAGTTTAAAACATATATAAACAATTGTCTGGTGGTATAAGTACACATCACAACATCACAATGCACATTCAAAAATCGGTAATTGTTAAAAATTCATATTTATAACGGAAATTTACAAGAAAAACACGTATCGATTGTGCCCCGAACTTTAACATCAAATACACCTCAGCCATTTAACCCTTTACCTAACAAACCGGCCACAACCGGCCAAATAAAGCTTCAACAGCCTAAAATATCTTCGGTCTGTCTCAATAGAACCATACAAACATGGATATCATTGGAACCGGCTCCTTGACCACATTGTGATAGTTACAGTTATGCCCTGTGCCAATGCATTCTCTTATATATGCGAGTCGACCATAGGTCGCCTCGCATATATAAGAGAATGCATTGGCCTAAAAAAAAAATTGTTTTAACACTTTTTATCATTTTTTCTTACATTCTTTAACAATTTTATAATTTTTAATGTGTTAAGCCAATGCATTCTCTTATATATGCGAGGCGACCTATGGTCGACTCGCATATATAAGAGAATGCATTGGCACAGGGCCCTTCTGTTGGGTAAAGAGTTAACAGATGTTCTTAAAATGCACATAATTCCTTTCATTCATAAGTACACTAACTCCTGCTACAGATATCGAGCTCATCCACTGCATGAGTTCCCGATAATGGTAGTAGCTACATGTATCTGAACATCTGAAGCGACTCTTCAGAGACTATAGTAGTGACGTAGGTTCCTGAAGGGACAATTTAGAGATTACATTAGTGACGTAGGTTCCTGAACATCTGACACAACGGTTTAGAGATTTAGTGACGTAAGTTCCTGGTGCTGAGTAACATCAGTCATAGTTGGCATGTACCTTACATGTATCTGAACCTTCCCAATGTACCGTACATGTATCTGAGCCTGCCCATTGTACCGTACATGTATCTGAACCTTCCCAATGTACCTTTCATGTATCTGAACCTTCCCAATGTACCTTACATGTATCTGAACCTTCCCAATGTACCGTACATGTATCTGAACCTTCCCCATGTACCGTACATGTATCTGAACCTGTCCATTGGCAGCTATAATCCTAGTCAATTAATGTAGTACTTGCATATGATAGCAGTACTTATACTTAAAGCTACATGGTGGTTTGCTCTCCAAAATACCTCAATATTTGCTTTTGAATTTTTCCCAGTATTGAAATAGGTTGATAAATACCATAACTACCTTTCTATGAGCATTATAAACATACATTTAAGTCATAAAAAATACAACTTCAATCAAACTTGATGATCGTGTGTTGATCAAATATAGTGACATTTCTATTCTTTGCAATTCTGGAATCTGAAAATCAATAACGCGCGACTTCCGGAAAAGGTATATTGTGTTATCTTAACATGACAGAATTAAAAAATTCACGCCATGCTTTCCATTTGTTTTATTCTTCAAAATTATGTTGTACCATAAAAGTGTCAGAGTGAAGACAGATGTTATTCCCGTGCTCTACATGTGCAAATTTTATGTGACAGCTGATTAAAAAATTCAAAACAATCTCATGTTTTTTCGAAAAATATAATAATCGAAACACGTATTTTCAGCGCTATATCGACGAATTTGTTTCGAAAATCTTCCACGTATGTATGTTTGAGATACCTCTTACGAAATTTATGTATACATAATTTTGTGGTTAGAATGAGCCATGACCATTTAAAGAGATATTCAGGGTTCCAGATTATTGGTGTTTAGGAATAGATAGACCATCTTTAATAAAATTCTGATAACATTTTGTATGATAATTCTTTGTACGGATAACATTCTGTGTGATAAATTGTTGTACAGATAACATTATGTATGATAATTCTTGTTACCGATAACATTATTATGTATGCTAATTCTTGTAATCTGGATAACATTAACTAATTCTTGAAAACATTCTGTATGACAATTGTTTTTTATAAAGCCATGTTTTGTTTTTTGTTACTCTATACATTATTTTATGAACTTTGTTGATATTTTCATATAACAATCTCAGTTATTAAGGCCTGTATAATTATTTGTATGTTAATCTATCATTTGTATGTTAATCTATCATTTTGATGAATTTTATTTGTGTTTTTTGTTGCTATTCTCATTTGTCCATACAGTAATGGTCTAATTAATCGACTTCTTAACCACAGCAAAATTATGGGTAACTTTTCAGGATTTAGACGGAAATATGGCTTGTTTCCATTCATCGGAAAGCTCTGAAAAGTTACCCATAATTCTGCTGTGGTTAAGAAGTCAATTAATTAGAGCATTACTGTACAGAGGTGCCGAAAACAGGTAGGCAGATGGGCACAACTTTAAAACAGGGCATTTATTTAACTCTTTCATGACGGGAGCTGTGCTGGTGCAGCACTAAAGATCCTGTGCCAGTGCATTCTCTTATATATGGCATATATAAGAAAATGCACTGGTTTACAAGGTCAAGGTACATGTTGTTAGGCCAATGCATTCTCTTGTACAGTAATGCCCTAATAATCGACTCCTTAACCACAGTACAATTATGGGTAACTTTTCAGGATTTAGTTGGAAATAAGGCTGAGAGCTTTCTAATGAATGTCAACAAGCCATATTTCCAACTAAATCCTGAAAAGTTACCCATAATTCTGCTGTGGTTAAGGATTCGATTATTTAGGCCATTACTGTATATGCGATGCCCCATGTGAGAAACTCATATATATTAGAGAATGCATTGGCACAGGGTGTTCAAAAAATTTCAGGAAGCTCCAGTCATGAAAGGGTTAAGACCCTTTCAGTCGGCGTTGCCACGTGTTCTGCACAGCAAAAGTGTTTTCGACGTCTAGGGCGGTTATTCATATATTTCCGTTGCAACTCGAGGGTTTTTGTTATTTGCATGTTTTTGTTTAAACTGGCAGCATGGTGCAGTGGTGGACAATCACAGTCCAAAACTTACCTTGACAGAAAACTGTTTTGCTTCCAGCGTCTTTGTTCTTTTCCATCATTGAAAAAGTAAGTATTATTCGAGCAAACGATAATGAACCATACAATATACCTGGATCCACACCACCAGATTAGGACATTGACAGCGTTTTCTGAAATGTGATGGCTTTGTATGCAGCCTACAAGCACAGAATGAGTCCTATTTATTGGAGGGAAATGTTCAGATAATAAGTTCAACAAATGTTTTTATTAACTTATTATCTGAACATTTCATAAGGAAAATACGGGTTTAGTCACTAGAATGGATATACTTTGTTGAAGTTTAGTGGTGATGTTTTTACAGACTATTATATTTTTTGCACATTTACCCACTGCGAGTGCCTTGGATCCATTAAAAAATTTATAGATGAGTTTGTTTCTGCTTCGTCCATTGACCTATACAATATACATTGATGCTTCAACTCAGCCGATGTTAATTATTATGACTGTTTTATATCCAGGGTAATTGTTTCTGTTCATTTTTTGGCTTAATTCATGTTAACCTGGACTGTATGAACTAATTTGATAGCCCATGTTACATGCTCAGCTCCTGGGTGGTACGAGTTACTGCTCATGGTGGTGTGAGTTAAAACAATCTGTTCTAATTTTCATTATTAACTACTCTCCAGTAATGAGATTACACACATCAAAACCATTGTTATGTAAACATTACTGTTACAGTGACATTACCGATCAATGTCCAATTAGTTCAAGAGGATACCAAAGTTTAATCAAAATTGTACCTAAATATAGAAACGGTCAAAGCATTGAAAAATACTCAGAAATTCATATTCAGACTAATATATTTGTACTTACTACAAGATTAGCGATGTTTGTTGACAAATCACTTTAACAGTTTTGTTAACCCTTTACCCAACAGAACGGCCCTGTGCCAATGCATTCTCTTATATATAAGAGAATGCATTGGCTTAACACATTAAAAATTATAAAATTGTTAAAGAATGTAAGAAAAAATGCATTCTCTTATATATAAGAGGCGACCTATGGTCGACTCGCATATATAAGAGAATGCATTGGCACAGGGCATAACTATAACCATCACAATGTGGTCAATGAGCCGGTTCCAATGATATCCATATTTGTATGGTTTTATTGAGACAGACCCAAGATATTTTAGGCTGTTGAAGCTTTATTTGGCCGGTTTGTTGGGTAAAGGGTTAAAATAACAATGGTTTCAGCATGCATAATATCATTATTGGACAGCTATCGATAATGAATATATGAACAGAGTTGTTCTATTTCTCTATGTTCTTCTTATAGTGATGATATTTTTACAAACTTATATATATTTTTTTGTTATGTTTACCCACTGCGAGTGTCATGGGTCTCTTTAAAATTGTTGATATGTTTATTTCTGCTTCGACTCAGCCGATGTTAATTAATAGGACTGTTTTATATGGGAGGCCATTTTCACATTTATTAAATAATTGGACTTAAGCGCAATTCTATTGTGCTTAAGCACAATTACTTAAATCTCTATCCTATTGCGCTTGAGAGCAATTGAATTGCACTTAAGCCTGCTTAAGCACAATAGCCATAACAAGTTTTCACCCCTCAAAGATCAAATGAGGTTCAAAGTCAGTTTGGGCTGGTTGTTTTATGTTTTCTAAAAGCAGACTGTTCTTAACAATTAAGGGGGTTTTTCAATTCAATTGTGCTTGAGCGCAATTCAAATGCGCTTAGGCGCAATTGAAATTACAAAGTTTTTAATTGAGTTTAAGCGGAATTGCAGCCCACATATTGTTAAATTAATTGCGCTGAGCACAATTGAATTACATTTGTGTAAAACTAATTGTGCTTAAGTCCAATTATTTAATACATGTGAAAACGGCCTCCATAATTTTATATCCAGGGTAATTGTTTGACAATTGTATGTCTTAATTCATGTTAACCTGGCCTGGATGAATTACCATATAGCTCATCTTACATGCTCAGGTGGTATGGGTTAAAACTGAGAGTGGTACATCGTAACCCATACAATCGCCCTGAATCAGGTCACATGATTTATTGGATATGTGTACTAAAAGCATGCGTGTTTGACCAATTCTGCTTTATATATATACTAACAAGCATACAATATGAAAATTTGTTTCTCACAATTTTCAAACAATTAGTATAGTTATTTGAGTATGAGGTTCTCTTTCGGCTGAGACATGAGCAACAGTGTTTGAAATGTCAGAAAGATTCCAAAGCTAGCTTTATTTATGATTCGATCCTTATTTCATTCATTAAACCCCATTCTATAATAAAGATATATATACAGTAATGCCCTAATTAATCGACCCCTTAACCACAGCAGAATTATGGGTAACTTTCCAGGATTTAGTCGGAAATATGGCTTGTTGCATTCATCGGAAAGCTCTCGGGGAGAGCTTTCCGATGAATGGCAACAAGACATATTTCCGACTAAATCCTAAAAAGTTACTCATAATTCTGCTGTGGTTAAGGGGTTGATTACTTAGGGCATTACTGTAATGGTCATTGTATAACGAAATAGTGCCAGGTATACCCAAATTTTATGTATTGTTGCGCAAATGTGACCTTTTACTTCTGGTTTGTCGTCTGTTTACATATCGTTGGGGAATAATTATAGATTAGGGATCGGGGGATGAGGAATGAAGAAGAATCGGTGTCTGTGACTGATATTGATATAGTTATTTCATTAACCCTTTACCCAACAAACCGGCCAAAAACGGCCAAATAAAGCTGCAACAGCCTAAATTATCTTGGGTCTGTCTCAATAAAACCATACAAATATGGATATCATTGGAACCGGCTCATTGACCACATTGTGATGGTTACATTTATGCCCTGTGCCAATGCATTCTCTTATATATGCGAGTCTTTTTACCATTTTTTCTTACATTCTTTAACAATTTTATAATTTTTAATGTGTTGAGCCAATGCATTCTCTTATATATGCGAGGCGACCTATGGTCGACTCGCATATATAAGAGAATGCATTGGCACAGGGCCCTTCTGTTGGGTAAAGGGTTAAATTTACACCATAAAATACATCAAAGAGTCTTATTTATCTGGGACTATTTCTTTATGCGGGCAAACAAGTTAAGTGAAATATCATCAGAGTTTACAACTCGTCCCCAGTTTATAGCAAAATTTACCAAACGAGTCCAGTAAATTAGATCTGGAACAAGCCTTTGACGAGCTCCAGACCTAATTTATTCAACCAGTTTTGTAAATTTTGCTATGAACTGGGGGACGAGTTGTAGATTTTGTTTATTACTTCATCCAAATAAAACCTGCACCTTTCCCTGCACATCTTAATTAACTGATAATATGTTTATTCCTGCAGCCCAATCTCATCGTATGTATTGTTTAAAGACCCACTTAATTTTTGATTGCCCAGATCACATAATATATATACGGTAATGTGATCTGGGGATTCGAAAATTAAGTGGGCCTTCAAGTACTCAAAAATAAAGGAATATATAAATCTTCCATATAACTGTATCAATCTATTAATTATGTTTCAATGGGAACTAGCATATAAAACGTGCGCAGAAAGGCATGGATGGTTATCACATACAGAAATTCCCTAAATAATCGACTCCTTAACCACAGCAGAATTATGGGTCATTTTTCAGGATTTATTCAGAAATATGGCTTGTTGTCATTCATCGGAAAGCTCTCAGTGAGAGCTTTCCGATGAATGGCAACAAGCCATATTTCTGACTAAATCCTGAAAAATTACCCTTAATTCTGCTGTGGTTAAAGAGTCGATTATTTAGGGCATTACTGTAGGTTAGCACATATCCAGGATTGATAACTCTTTAAAACATGAATACAACACTTTTCGTCTCAGTTAAACAGTACCTTGGACGACATGGAATGCTTGATGTTTGCGAGCAGATGATTAAAAATTGAAAGAAAAAAAAGAAGGTATCTTTTCCTTCCTTTGAGCCCTCTGTTTGATCCCCTTAAAGGTACTATATCCGATCAGACGCTCCTAAATTACTATTTCTTTGGCTTCGGGGGTAAACAATATATAAACAATATTTTATTCAAGTCGAGGAACCCACCAATCAAAGCTCAGAGTAATCAGATATTGATTTTTGAAGTTTGTTATTTCTGGAGATGTGTAATAATATGTGGCTCAGAAACACGTGGTAAAATGGAGGGTCTCAGACAAAATTGCGGATGAAGATGGATAACTCTAAAATCAAGTGGTAATACGGTCATATATTTTGTGATACTTTAGTGATAAATACAGCCATATTTTGTTGAACAAAATGTTGATAAATAAAAAGTTTTGGGAAATTTGATACCATAGTTGACAGTGGTTAGCATTATTTTGTTGCAATAAATCGATTCTGATAACTGTATCTTGATGGTATGGGGACCGTCTGGTTGGATTGAGTACCTTTAATCTAGACCAAGTCGTCTCAGTCCACAACAGCTTGGATATCGGTTGGGTTGATGCTGTTTTGGACCAAGTCTCGCTTCGTAAAGTGAACGTTCAGACGACCACGATACAATCGTAAGTGGAAAGATTTCCGTCGTAGGAAGTAGCAGATAGTTGGACTGCGCATGCTCACGTCAAAATCGTAGGTAAAAAAATAATATCAAGCACTGTTTGATTTTAGATGCGAAATCGTGGCGTAATGTTGGTTACCTCCACTTAATCGCAGTTGTGTGTACGTAAAAATTGTAGCTGGAAATGACCGTAGGGTAGTCAATCACATGCTTTAGGAACACTGGAACAGGGATGTGGCTAGAGGGTCTCCGTTGGGGGGGGGGGGTGTCCACCTTGGGAAATTGCAATTCCACACCCCCCCCCCCATTGAATCAGAATCAGACAAAAACATATATATATATAAATCATGGTTCTATATTCCCGGTATGACAACATTCAGATATTTTAACCTGAAAAATTGCATAAATCCTAACATCTAGTGGTCTAACTCCAGATAAATGCACACGGCTACGGGCAAGAAATCGGGACACCGGGCTGACCATGGTTGCATGTTCGACCCGGTGTGAGAAAAGTTTGAAAACTATACAAGAAAATCGCAAATCCTAGCATCTGGACTGGCCTCAACTGAAGCTTTCCTAGTGTTGGAAATTTAAAACCTCATATACTCCCCCCTCAGGTTGGAAATTTCTCCAACTGATGACCATTTCAGTCCACAAGTTTAACCAAAATTAGCAGTTTTGTATTGGCCATGCACATGGCCGGGAGGGACAATGACACACCGGGCCGACCATGTGTGCGATAATTTAGAAATCTGAACAAGAAAATCGCAAAATCCTAGCATCTAGACTATAGCCTCAAGCCTTCCTAGAGTTGGAAATTTCAAACCTGACACCTCCACTTAGGTTGGAAACTTTCCAACTGATGACAATTCTAATGACAATGTTGACCAAATGTATGACAATATTGTTTTTTTTAATAAACTAGCAGTTTTTGATTGGCCACGGGGGAGGGACCAGGACACAAGCTTTCCAAGTGTAGGAAATTTCCAACCTGTCACCCCCCCCCCCCCCCCTCTAAGGTTGGAAAATTTGCAACTGATGACCATTTCAGTCCAAAGTTTTGACAAAAAAATAGGAAAATATGCAAATATTGGTCCAAAAACAATTAATTCCCCTAATAAATTGTTTGAAAATCAAACTACAAGAACATTTTCAACCTATTGTTGGTGTGAAATTTCCAACTGATGTTTTGGCAGGTATGAAATTTCCAACTGTTGAAAAATTTTGACCAAAGTTGGTCCCCAAACCCCCCTGTCGCCACGTCTCTGTTTAGGAACAACCTACGATATCATAATGTACGACGACATCGCAATCGTCTGAACAAACTATCCACGATCTCGTCGGGCCCGATTCCTCCACTTGCGATTGAAATAGTGGTCGTCTGAACGTGTACTTACTCTTCCATGACATAGTTTCATTTAAAAGACGTACTGCATTTACACGTTGAACCCGGACATTCATGTGGACCCATGCATGTGATTAATCATCCGATCTATCCGCGATTAATCTGTCTTCAAAATGATGTTACTTGCCATGACAGAAAACAAGTTTTGACATTCAAGGTTATTTACCAGTGGTAACTTCAAATCTACTTATAATCTACCTAAACTATGCTACATATACCCCGTTGGCATAATAAAACAGTGATGTCACAAACGAACAAGTTTTACGCTAATAATTCACAAATCACAGATGAGGAGACGTCGCACTCTCTAACAAACTTATTCAGAATGGGGGTACAAATGAGACGTATTTATTATAAAATGAATAAATTTTATTTTCTAACAGTATAGAATATGTCTCTTTTCAGATAAATTTACCATTATATGAATGCAACCACAATGGCATTTTTATTAACAGAGTTTAAGAAATGGTTGATGGTTTAGATACGTTTCAAACGACAATTGAACTGGCAAAATATTGATAAAAATAATATGAGTTGACTCCGTACATAACTTTTGGTCTGATCGTACTTTTATTGGTGTTCAAAAGTGAAAATTGGTACATTATTTTTTTCGAAAAAAAAAAAAAAAAATGTAAACAAAATAGAAGTATACAAAGGTGATCTATTGGTTTTTTTTTTAGATATATAATGGCAGTCTGGCATTCTCGTGAATTTTTGTTTCATGTTTCTGGCAAAATTTAGCCACAAAATTATAAATTTTCGGAAATTGGTGAACATTTTTTTGGCATAAAAAGTTCGATTTTTAACCTTGACACAGGGTTCGGGCACCGTTGAGTATTATTTTCATGTCGCCCAATGAACACTTGATTGACATGGGAAGTTTCATTTTGTTCCACCGCCGATACGGTATCTCGAAAACTAGACGACTTTTTCTATCAAAGCCGCTCTACTGTCAGGTGATAAACTTCTGTCTCTGTTGTTGTGCTCACCCCCTTGTTCCTCATGTGACACACTTCTGGTTCTGTTGTGGTCCTCTCCTTCGTTTTCTGAAAACCGCGAACCTGTTTTCTCAATCGCAGACTGATTGAATGTATTACTCTCTGGAATACCACTGCTTGAAGCAGAACATTGTGTCACCCCAGCAGGCTTTCCATTGCTTATAGTCTGATCACTCGAAATACCGGTTGTAACTGTTTTATGACCATTCTTTTTATTTCTGCTTTCTTTGGAGTAACATATCGACTCGAAACAGTAGTTTTCTTCACCCGTCAAACACAGTTTGATATTTTTCGTGGGGTGACAGCAGTAATAATAGAATAAAGTTGTTGAAATATGCAAAACTGGGCAGCACAGCATTATTAATAACCCAGAAGTGTGAAACCACTGACCGATATCTGGAGTCTCGTGATACCAAATAAGGACTAGAATAAAGTTCTCCGCGTAGAACAGTATATAGTACACTAACATGCGATATCGCGTGTGGCCTTTTCGTACATTCAGGTAGCAGAACACAAGAACAAAACCATAGATGATGTTGAATAAAAATTCTGCATATTTCTGTGGACAGAATTGTGTTCTCTGTATAAGCAGCCATCCAAACATAGCAGCCCAATGGATTGAAATAATCATGAATACCCAGTATTTGAAGCAAGATGCGAAGAATGCAAGAACGAGAACTCGTTGTCCGATCTCCAGTAATCTACTAAGATAATACACTGGCATCGCCTTAATGGCCATGTTCTGTTTGTCATTCAGAGGACGTCGGACTGATTTATGATACGCTAGGAGAGTCCACGACACACTGAGCCATGATGTTAGCAGCGACAATGTCATCTTGCTCACTGGAATTAAATAATTATACAGTTTAGGTTATATGTGGATCATGCCATGAATCTCTACTCTGACTGACGCCCGTATAGAAGCTATTCCATCAATACAAAACCTGGAAACTTTTTGAGGTTTTGACAGGGAACCTTATAAATCCGAAAAAGAAAAAGCAATTTTGCTTTGCGTCGCTTACAAATATTGTTTTTTTCCTGAGTAATTAATCGAATATTTTACTACTTTCGCCGTTTCGGTAAAATCTTAGGACAAAAGTTTAGCTGGAAATTTTCAACCGGGGATGTTGCGTTGGAAATTGGCAAAAGATGGAAATCTTGTAGTATATATCAGTTGGAAAATTCTGAGCCAAGGGTGATGTGCAAATAAGATTCCCAAAGTTCGGGACTTTTGATCTGGGTCTGGAATTTCCAAGGTGGAGAACCCACAAATGAAGACACTCTATAGCTAATGTTCTGCATTAACTTGCAGCGAGTTTGACAATAAATATATTCATTCATTCATTCATACCCGCATGACTGATGGAAAATCTTACATTTTTAAAGATATATAATGCGTACACAGAAATAAAAATGATGTTTAGAATAAGGCCACATTGTATGTTAAACAACCGATGTGAAGGGTTAGTGTTGATGGAATTCTTAATAACATCTCTATTCCTATTTACAAACAGCACGAAGGAGTATAAACGTGGGAATTGGTTAATAATTACTATCACAATTAATTTAGAATATAACATATTTGTCGCGTATAAATAAATGAAATAACATTTTGATTTGCAAGTCACGTGAAAATAAATGAAAGATCAACAAATAAAAATACAACAAATCACGTTAAACAACATTGTAATTCAATTGAGTATTTGTCACTAAAAACAAGCATTCTGATTGGCCGAGAGCGGCTAACTTTCGTTTTCGATTCACCGACATCGGCCGCTTCAGCGTGCATCAAATCCAGGGAATATATATATATATATTCCCTGATCAAATCTGAATGTAGCACGGTCAAATTTCATCGGCGCAGAACGAGTAGCGAAACGAGCACACCCAGAGGCGGACTGGGCCAAAAAACCGGCCCGGGAAATTAATATAATATCGGCCCATCTGTTCGGGAGGTGTCCACAGTCCACCTTGTGAAATTCCAACTGCACCCCCCCCCCCCCCCCCCCCCCCCCCCCCCATTGAATCAGAACAAAAATACATGTTTTTGCATAATTCCATTTGCACCTCTGGCCTATTATCCTATATATTCAATAAACCATGGTTCTATATATTCCCGGTATGAGACCATTCAGATCTATAGCGGTCTAGCTCCAGACAAATACACACGGCTATACGGACAAGAGACCAGGACACGCCGGGCTGTTCATGGTTGTTCGGCCCGGGGTGAGACAATTTTGAATACTATACAAGAAAATCGCGAATCCTAGCATCTAGACTGGCATCAACTGAAGCATTCCTATTTTGTTGTAAATTTCAATTGGGGGAGGGGTGCGTGAGATTTTTTTTGGGAGTTACCATTAAAATCTCGAGATTAACGGGGTCTTTACGTGGTGTTATATGATCACCTAGTACAAACGCTATCGCATGCCAAATGGGGTGGGATGCTGAAAAATCGCAAGCCAATTTGCGCGCGATTTAGTTTGCCGTGTCCCGCGTGACTCAGCATCGCATGCGAATATCTTATACTATGTTTCGATTGTTTCTATTGAAGCGCCGCAGGCGCGTTAAGCAACGTCACCCCCCTTTTTCAAATTGATATCGAGGCAGTCAGGTCGCGCCAGCGACCGCTGCCGCGGGGGCCTGATGGCTCATAAAAACAACTCTATATATAAGCGCCCGCGGCTACCACTTTATAGCATCAAGGGTAGACTGAGCAAATCGAGACGGGATGCTGGTCCCGCGAAACTCTCCAGACGGCATCGACATATCAAAACGCATGCGATTCTCGCCTATCGTATCTGTATTTGGACGAGATAGTAAGACCATAGCCTGATATGATGCCGACAAGTTCATTTAATGACAAAATTACGATTAGCCAATTCGGCTGGTTAAACAACACATGTGGCGACCCTCGTCCGGATATTCCCGGTCTCCCGATCGGCCAGTCCGCCTCTGTCCCCCCCCCCCTTCTGTCTTTCCTCACTTGTTTTCCGCTTCTCGGGTGATATATATTTATATATATATATTGGCAGTACACATTATCCGAAGTAAAACATTTTACATGTGGAATAATTTCCGAATCAATATATTCTTGTTTAGTGACGGTTCCAAATATGGTTACAATCGGGACAATCTCAGACGCCGTCGTAAAATGGAATTCACTTCATGAATGTATGTGAGAAGAGTGCCATCTTATTGGATAAACAACACATGTGCATGGCGGCCCACGTCGGTTTCATTTGCGGCCCAAGTTGTGGTTGGGCGGCCCAACCACATATACCACCCCCCCCCCCCAAACCGTAAAAAAACCCTCGGATTCCCGCTTGATAGAAAATCACGTGGAATCAGGATTTTTCCGGCCTCCGGCCCATCGGGAAATTTCCCGGTCTCCCGATCGGCCAGTCCGCTTCTGAGCACACCCGCGCATTGTTGTCTATAGATACCGTCCATCGGCCGCTTCCTTCAGCGTGCATCAAATCTGAATGTGGCACAGTACAATTTCATCGGCGCAGAACGGAGTAGCGAAACGAGCCAACCCGCCACACATGCAGGAAATGGTTACGGAGCAGTGTTCCGAGTAACGCAATGAACAAACCCAATGATTTGTGCACGGTGACAACGGCGAAATGAAAGTCTCGATTCGTGTCATGAAAATGACTAAATGATACTTTTTATACAGTTTTTTTGCAAATTCCTTGCTAGATTGAATTACAATGGAGATAAACGTACCCTGTTTCGTTGTACATTCTGGGATTCGAGCATGAAAACAGTTTGTGAACGAGCCGGCTACCCAAAAAGTTTTTTTCCGACCTCGAGGGACCCACCACCCCATTTTTGCAAAAAAAATATTTTTTTCTCCAAAATTTTGGGGACCCACCCCCCCCCCGTTTCTCATGTTTTTATCAAAATTTCAGAGGTTTTTTTTAGCCGTTCTTCAATAACTGTGTTAACTGCCTTACTAATTGGTAAACACAGATCAGAAAAACGAAAAAATATACTGTGTTTCCTGGTGTTTTCAGTATCTAACAACACTATTAATTAAGCATTGTGTAGGTACACTATATGTCACAAATTGCCCTAGACCCCATTATAGCCTTAATATATCGAGTGTGTTGTGTCTGACAGAGAACACTTGTCAGTGTAAATAGTGGTAAACAGGTCAGGGGTTCCACAATTATATGTGCATGATCAAAGAACTCTTTAGTCTTATCCAACGGGATGGGGAGGGGATTTGTTTTTTGGTTAGGTATACACATAGATATATGGTTATTATACTGCCCGATATTAGTCGGCGGGTATATAGTTGACGTCTCGAGCCGTCTGTCCGTACAAACATTTTGAATTTTAACTCAAGAGTCAGTTGTCATGTTTGATGCCATATGGCATGGTGACGGACCAGAAATGGGGGACGAATATGCATAATATCGCGGGTTGTGACCACCAGTATAAGTTAAGTGTCGGTTGTCAAATTTTGATGTGGTTTGGTATGGTGATAGACCAGAATGAAGAATTGAATATCATTTCTCAATGCATCACATTATTTCAGTTCATCTATTTGTAAGTGATATATACCAGTATACAATTAGTATTTTAGTTTCGTCTTGTTGAGCAGTAAAGCTCCCAGATGAAGTTCGAAAATTCAATGAGAATAGCGTCACCTTCATTTGGGATTGTCTGAGCAGTAAACAGTAATGTCATTCATCATAACCAATTCAGTTTTATTTGGATAATTGTTGCAAATTAACATTACGTGCAATCATTAAAGATGAGAAATAACCAGAAGGAATGAATTTGATTACATGCTAGAACAAGACAGTATTTCAGACATTAGAAATTTATGAGATACCCTTTTCAATTTCATGTTATGCAACAATCAGGTTAATGATATCTACTAGTAGTCATCATTGAGTATTCACCATGTAGTATCCAATTTGTGATAGCGTTTTTTTTTATGTTATTACTTTTATTCAGATAATACAACTGGGTGATATATTAATTTTGTTACTAAACATTTCTTCCGTTTATCATAAGTTTCCTGAACGTTAATACGGTGGTCCACTGTGAAGTGGTCTGGGATACTGTGAAATCCAGAATGTTGCTAAATCTGAGGCTAAAGAGTCACTTTAGTTGCCTATATAGCCCTATACCAACAAGCATGGTACTAACATGCTTACAAACAACATTACATGGTCAGTACTTGTAAATTGTTTGAAAAAAAACCTATTTTGGAAAAAAATTACAAGCACCATTTTTTCCGCCTCTGGACCACCCACCCACCCCGGCCCTATATACGGATTTTTTTTGCAGACCCTCCCCCCCTGACTCAACAGGGTATGTTTATCTCCTAAATAGAAACACGCCCACAATGCTTTAAAGGGGTACTGTACGCCATTTTCATTAAATTTCCGGTGACAACAACGATCTAATATCGATAATATATAGAAACATAAGTAATTTGAGTCGAAGATGTATTCTGTAAACGCTCAGGTTAATAGGCTGTTGTTGTCTATAGATACCGTCCATCGGCCGCTTCCTTCAGCGTGCATCAACTCTGAATATGGCACAGTACAATTTCATCGGCGCAGAACGGAGTAGCGAAACGAGCCAACCCGCCACACATGCAGGAAATGGTTACGGAGCAGTGTTCCGAGTAACGCAATGAACAAACCCAATGATTTGTGCACGGTGACAACGGCGAAATGAAAGTCTCGATTCGTGTCATGAAAATGACTAAATGATACTTTTTATACAGTTTTTTTGCAAATTCCTTGCTAGATTGAATTACAATGGAGATAAACGTACCCTGTTTCGTTGTACATTCTGGGATTCGAGCATGAAAACAGTTTGTGAACGAGCCGGCTATCCAAAAAGTTTTTTTCCGACCTCGAGGGACCCACCACCCCATTTTTGCAAAAAAAATATTTTTTTCTCCAAAATTTTGGGGACCCACCCCCCCCCCCCCCGTTTCTCATGTTTTTATCAAAATTTCAGAGGTTTTTTTTAGCCGTTCTTCAATAACTGTGTTAACTGCCTTACTAATTGGTAAACACAGATCAGAAAAACGAAAAAATATACTGTGTTTCCTGGTGTTTTCAGTATCTAACAACACTATTAATTAAGCATTGTGTAGGTACACTATATGTCACAAATTGCCCTAGACCCCATTATAGCCTTAATATATCGAGTGTGTTGTGTCTGACAGAGAACACTTGTCAGTGTAAATAGTGGTAAACAGGTCAGGGGTTCCACAATTATATGTGCATGATCAAAGAACTCTTTAGTCTTATCCAACGGGATGGGGTGGGGAGGGATTTGTTTTTTGGTTAGGTATACACATAGATATATGGTTATTATACTGCCCGATATTAGTCGGCGGGTATATAGTTGACGTCTCGAGCCGTCTGTCCGTACAAACATTTTGAATTTTAACTCAAGAGTCAGTTGTCATGTTTGATGCCCTATGGCATGGTGACGGACCAGAAATGGGGGACGAATATGCATAATATCGCGGGTTGTGACCACCAGTATAAGTTAAGTGTCGGTTGTCAAATTTTGATGTGGTTTGGTATGGTGATAGACCAGAATGAAGAATTGAATATCATTTCTCAATGCATCACATTATTTCAGTTCATCTATTTGTAAGTGATATATACCAGTATACAATTAGTATTTTAGTTTCGTCTTGTTGAGCAGTAAAGCTCCCAGATGAAGTTCGGAAATTCAATGAGAATAGCGTCACCTTCATTTGGGATTGTCTGAGCAGTAAACAGTAATGTCATTCATCATAACCAATTCAGTTTTATTTGGATAATTGTTGCAAATTAACATTACTTGCAATCATTAAAGTTGAGAAATAACCAGAAGGAATGAATTTGATTACATGCTAGAACAAGACAGTATTTCAGACATTAGAAATTTATGAGATACCCTTTTCAATTTCATGTTATGCAACAATCAGGTTAATGATATCTACTAGTAGTCATCATTGAGTATTCACCATGTAGTATCCAATTTGTGATAGAGTTTTTTTTTATTTTATTACTTTTATTCAGATAATACAACTGGGTGATATATTAATTTTGTTACTAAACATTTCTTCCGTTTATCATAAGTTTCCTGAACGTTAATACGGTGGTCCACTGTGAAGTGGTCTGGGATACTGTGAAATCCAGAATGTTGCTAAATCTGAGGCTAAAGAGTCACTTTAGTTGCCTATATAGCCCTATACCAACAAGCATGGTACTAACATGCTTACAAACAACATTACATGGTCAGTACTTGTAAATTGTTTGAAAAAAAAACCCATTTTGGAAAAAATTTACAAGCACCATTTTTTCCGCCTCTGGACCACCCACCCACCCCGGCCCTATATACGGATTTTTTTTGCAGACCCCCCCCCCCTGACTCAACAGGGTATGTTTATCTCCTAAATAGAAACACGCCCACAATGCTTTAAAGGGGTACTGTACGCCATTTTCATTAAATTTCCGGTGATAACAACGATCTAATATCGATAATATATAGAAACATAAGTAATTTGAGTCGAAGATGTATTCTGTAAACGCTCAGGTTAATAGGCTATCTTAAAATTTAATAATTTAAAAGTTAATAATTTGATATAAATTGAATTTATGACTGGAGCCATAAAATGGCGTCAATTAAATTACGAATTACCGTAATCAAAAATAGTAATTGAGGGATACTGGATTTTTAAACCGATCGCACACACGATTGCTTAAAATATTATGATGATACGGGGAGAACACTCAAGCCACTCACTGACAAGCGACGATACAATAACTTAAATGATTATATGGGACTAGTATGCATATAATATAACTTTTATTTGATTCATTTGGTTGAAAACTTTACAAAAATTACTCGACAACGACAATTTGTATTTTTGCATTCCGGTAAATTTGTCATCCGTAACATGACTTCGTACTCAACAGACTTTCAAATAATGGAAAAATTGTTACCTTATTCTCCGACTCGGAGACTATAGAAACCAACAACAACATTTGGCGTACAGTACCCCTTTAAGGGTTAACGCGGGGATTCCCGTTCCAATAAATTGGCGCGCTGTTCTGAGCATGAACAAATTAAGCATGAAAAAATGTTATCTTAAAGATACTAACTGTTTTGCAATAATTAGCATGTTATGTTCAATTAATCATGCAGCTTTTCGTTATATCGGTAAGTATACGTAATCCAAAGTCCCATCTATACCCAATGATGAACATCATACAGTAATAAAGGAAATATGATTATCTTTCAACATTTTAAAACACTAGAAGAATTAAATGAGCTGACGTTGGCTTCGCAAGCTATAATTGAATGTCAAAAACAACAATGAGAACTGCTGGGAAATTTTTTCCTTGTAAGAAGCGGGACCCACCCCATGATATTGTGTTATAAAACAGTTATTAGGGTAAATATTGGCATCTGGAGCCTCCTTAATTCTCTTGACTGATTCTCTATATTGGTCCAGTTTTTAAGCCTGTACATTTAAAATAATTTTAGTTGTCCTAATTTATCTTTAAAAAATGGATTTGGAAAAAAAATACATGGCATTAGAAAATTCTGCTATTGGCACGCAGGACACACCCACACACCCGCGGACCTTGTATACTGGAGGTTTTTCCTGGGTCCCTGTCACGGAGCACTTAGAAAATAAACATTGAAGGTTATGGATTTTAACACCCAAGGTACTTGTAAACATGCTTTTAAATAGACCATTGAATGTGTTTATCTCGTTGTATTTTGCAGCTTTTTACCTATGCAATGAGTGATTAACAGCAAATAACATAACAATTTTGAGTGTAGGCGTATACATAACTTCATAAGATAGCAAAGGGTATACGCGGATTATATCTGGGGATGTTGGGTTTTATCATCGTTCTTTGTTATCCTAGTCGATACTACACGCGGTCACGGTCCCAAACATGCATGGAGAAAACATTAGTATATATAAAACTTGATCATGTATGAAGACAAACACTGCCATATATTCTCACATAATCGGTAGATCAAATCCAAAACATTATTACCTCTCTAATATACGTGCATATATTACACATATAATTATCAAATATGCTCCAGATTCGCACTCGATGGATTCATTTTTTTTCCGGGGGAGGCCCCCTCTGACCCCCACCTGTGGGAAAGGGACACCCCCCATACACCCTTCACACGCGGCGCGGTCGGAGCTTTTCACCTCGGTCCTGTGCCCCTCAAGTTAATAATCGAACCCGCCTTTTAAAAATTCTGGCTACGCCCATGACTGTACATGTGCCAGCTAGTAAGTACTCTAGTAGACGAAGTGGGGCTATTGGAAGCCAATCCTACTTATGCTCATGTGAGTTTATCTGATGGGTGTGAATCGACAGTGTTCTAAGAGACTTGGCTCCCTGGAAAATTGTAGTAATCATACCCTGTTGATGACACCGATAGTGCACCAAATGACAATAATGATGAGTCAAATGTAAGTGAAATGGTTGAGGAATATGACGCTCCAAAGAATGATCTTTGGTTGAGACATTCGACGAGGATCTCAAAGCATCAGAGTTAGTTAGGAGTCAGTGACTGAATACTGAAGTGTCGACAATGACTGATGTGTTGGCAATGACTGAAGTATTGACAATGGCAAATGTGTTGATGTGATATATGTCATGATATCACTAATGTTTATTTTTGCTTTCCTTTTATGAGTCTGTATAGTTGAGTAATACCAGTTTGATAATGAATACTACAGCTTACTTAATTACAAATACTACACCTACATGTAAAGATATCTCCAAATTCTGGTTTTTCTATCATCAAAATACATAGTTGCACAACAAGCTGTGGTGCAGATTCGAGAAAGCCTTGAAAAAGCTGCAACAATGTAACATCCACCTTCTCCCAGTCCGAATGATCACGATGTCGGCGTCTTTCATGGTCAAGTAGCTTCTTGCTGATGCTTTTCACTTTATGGTATATAGTTTCTAAATACCTGTAAGATATAGATTCAGGACACAATACAATACATGTAAGTATTTATATATCAATGTATGTAATCTATATAACAGAGTAGGATCTGTCTGTCTGTCTGTCTCTGCGACCCCCCCCCCCCCCCCAGACACCTGGACTGATATTAACCAAATTTGGTGTGGTGACTCAGGACACCATGACAGTTGCTATAACGGGTTAGATTTTCAACATTTTTGTTTACAATCAATTAATTTAATTTAGTGGTCGCTGCTGAATAAAGGCTCCTAAATGCGATCCTGTTTCAGCTAGTCACATATGAGTTGATGGTGTTTTAGCTAACCGTTATCAGATTGCATACATGTAATTACATGTAATATTTCTTTTAGTTCTTTAGCAAACATCTCCCTATATCTTAGGCAAAGATAATCAAAATCAACCTAAAATCAATGCCAACTTGGAGCAGCTTGGAGAGGGAATAATTTCATGTGTTACAGCCAATGGAGCGATTAGGAATGCGGAAAGTTGAAATGTCTAATCCCGTCTAGATAAGAGCTACCTTGAAGATCCATGCATATGAGTTTGGTTATGGTCGGATGTGATGTGATCTGTAGGGTGTGTTGAAGGATGCAAAGAGTAAGACATGTTCTTCAACGAAATTCGGAACAAATATGATGGCTCCAATCTATTGCACAGGCACCTGGGGAAAAACAGCAGCGAAACCAATATACCAGTGACAATGTTCACAAGTCCGATTTTGGGAAAAAGACACCATCTTTCATATTTCTCATAGATTCTCAAAATCGTCCAACTAAGTCACAACATATTTCAGCGTGTCTTATTGGCCATGAACTTTCCTTTCTTTTAGTGCATTATTCCATAGAATTAAACGAAGAGAAGTTGAGAAATGGTACCGAAAACTTGCAATATCTACTGGAAATTTGGGAGTAAAACGGGTCGTCAGTCCGCCTAATATCCTCAATAATTCTAATACATTGTAAATTCACCCAAAATATGCCCCGGTGTATGTTATAGGGCATAAATTTTCTTTCGTTTGAAATATAACTCGACGAAGTCAATTTAAGCGATGTCGACATATCGTGCGGGAAATTCGCAAGTTCTGCAATTGCGATCGTCATAATTGAATTGGTATCCGTGTATAATCACTACGTCTCTCATCTGATCATCACCAAACTTCATGAGAGACGTGGTCGGCAGGGTGTGCTGAAGGGTTTAGTCATGAAGGTATCAAAATCCAAGATAGCCATGTTTTCCAATGAAATTAAAAACAATTTGACAGCTCCGATCTAGTTGTCACACCAAAGATCGTTTGGTGACGACCGGATGAGGGATGTGACCTGTATAGGGTGTACCAAATTATTTAGTCGTGAAAAGAGTAGTATCCAAGATGGCTGCCGGTGGCCATGCTTTAATGAAATTCCGACACAATTCGGATGAATCCCATCTAGTGCTCATCCCAATGATCCATATGCAGTTTGGTGACAATCGGGATGTCGTCTGCAGTGTGTGCCAAATTATTTTGTCATGCAAAGAGTATATTCCAAGATGGCTTCCGACAGCCATGTTTTTATCGAAAATAGTTCAATAGTTCGATAGCTCCCATCTAAAGGTGATCCTAAACAGGCCTGTAAATTTTCGAAACAATTCTCCAATAAATGCGGCCATTTACTGTGTGATGGCGAATTCAAATTTGAAATCCAAGATGGCTAATGGTGGCCATGTTTAAAAAAAAAATGAATTTCGGAAATAAATTATGGCTCCCATCTAGAGGCCACCCCGAAGTTTGGTGGTGATTGGATGAGGGAGGTGGTCTGTAAGGTATGGCAAAGGATTTAGTCAAGCAAAGAGTAAAATCCGAGATGGCCGCTGACTGCCATGTTTTGTAACGAAGAATTTGATGGCTCCATCTAGATGTCACCCCGAAGATCCATATGAATTTTGGTGATGCTCGAATGAGGAGTGTGGTCTTTAGGATGTGCACGTGTGCAATTATTTTGCGTCTTGTTGGTCGCGATTATATTTTTTGCGGGAATCTGAATCTCTCAGGTTGAATTACGACAGCATTATTCAGGAACTGGGCACATAGACTGTGTATAGCAATAACTATTTAGGAACAGTGACATCGGAAGTTGTTCTATCGCCGGTTTGTGATGGTTACGGTTCCTTATGATCCAGATTATACTTTTTCGCGAGATTTTGACATTCCAGTTCGAGAGGGGCGACAAATCCCCGTGTCTCACGAAAACGAGAATGGCAACTGTTTTGTTATTTGACATAAAGGAGTATATATATAGAATACACCCATAGTAGCCGAGAATAACAAATTTTCACCACGAGTGGTATTGTGGTTTTAACCACGAGCCTTTGGCGAGTGGTTAAAACCACAATTCCACGAGTGGTGATTTTTTTTTATTCTCGGCTACTATGGGTGTATTTTGTTTATACCATAATTATTATTCTTCGGTCGCTTCGTAAATGTATTGCTCTGTTGGTGACTGTTAACATGTATGTGCACCGAGTGACCCAAATATGTTAAGCTATCATGAATGTGGGTCACGCGTAGTAATACATATTTCTAGGAAATTCGGTGATCCGCCACTTTCTTGGGCATCAGTCAGCTGATGTGAACACACATTCAGATTTCCCACATTGCAGATACTATTAACAATCTATACGTTGTTGTCAAAATGTAAGCCGTCGTTCGCTTTAAACACGGAAAGGCAGACGAACACATGCGTTTGTTTTGTTTATATTTTATATCGCCGACCTGTATAAAACGTGTACTTTGTCGGTGCATGCACCTATAGCATAAAACATCTTTAAACTAACTTTAATGTGTCATTTTTTGACAAGTAAACCCAGTAAATGGAATTGGATAGTATATATCTCTGTGTTTAGACCACTTATCGCATTTCAGTGTGTTTTGAGTCGGAAAAATTGTGTATTTACTTCGCGAAGCGGGCGTGACAAAAAATTGGGCTAAATTTCGACAGCGAGGTCACCAGAGGTCAAATGACGGGTCGTTCTACTATGGGTATAAACTTTTAACACATAAAGTGCCGTTGAAACATTTACACAACAGTAGAAATTTATACCAATAGTAGGAATCGTTATACCCACAGTAGGGTGTAAAGATGAAATTTACTAAACAGGTGTTATACACACAGTATAGCATAGCCAATTATGGTATAAATACACGTGCACGCACATCCTTAATGGCATGCAGGCCAAAGTGCGCGCGAATATTCTTTAATGCAGTTCGAAGAGTTAATTTTATGTTGGAATCCTAGCTTTTTGGAAAATAAAATGTTGAAAATTTAGATCATGTAACACATTTATCATCACATTTGCGCAGCTTTTTCCGAGGAGTTTGCTGGTCGCACGGTGGGAATCATTTCATGGAAAGAGTATAGTATTAGCAACTTCGAAGTAAAGTAATTTTTGGTTTCGTTTTAAATGAGTGCTGTATAGAAGTGTTAATATCGAAAACGCTAAACTGTGAAATTTTGACAATTGTTACAAGCTGTTAAGTAACGTAAGGTTATTCTTGTGCAGTCGGAGGAATGAACAACCGGAAGGAAATTGTCAATTGATATATAATAAAGAGTGGCTATTTTAACTTTAGAGCTTATAATACAGAAACGTATTTGTGACGCCGGTGTATGTATACATCGTGTCTGTGGTAAATGTCAGCTGCATACTATATATGTATTGCATTGTTTCGAGGTTGGAATGATGATTATCAACCCCTGGTAGTTAATTTTCACCTCGGCCGCGAAATAATGCAATAATTGTTTTGCTATATGATCTACCAATGTTTTCAAGCCCATTGGGGACATTGGGCCAAACACGCATTACTGACCAGTGTATATATTATATGTACATGGATCCATCGAATGTACAACAATATTATTCAACAAGTAAAAATTTTACCCAGGGATTGCTATCAACCTACAATTCCTATATTAACTCATGACGTTGCGTGATCTTGTTATTAAAGGTACTCAGACAGATTCGATGGTCCCCATATAATCAGATTCCAAAACAGCAATATTTTTAGAAATGCCTCTTCGGTTATCAGAATCGATTAATTACCCAAAAATAATGCTAACCACTCTCAACTATAGTATATTTTGCCCGAAAAGTGTTGTTTATCAACATGTTGTTCGACGAAATTTGGCCTTATTATCAACACAAAGTCTCTTGATTTTAGAGTTTAATATCCATCTTCATCCGCAATTTTGTCCGAGACCGTCGGCTCGTCGACTTTTGACTAAGTCTCAATGGTGAAAAATATTAGATCTCAAAAATCGATATATCTCAACTCTGATCTTTGATAGGTGGGTTCCTCGACTCGAATAAAATAATTTTTACCCCCGAATCCAAATAAATAGTAATTGAGGGGAGCTTAATAGGATAATGCATCTGTATCCTATCATTCATATTTATATGAAAATCCAGTTGATATCGTGATTTATCAACTCCTTTTCGGTATTATTTAGTATAGGACTTTTAGAAGAAAGTTTACGATTATATAATGATATAGATCATGCCATGATTCTCTACATTAACTACGCCCGAGGAGATCATATTCCACCAACTTGGGAACTTTTTGATATTCTGACCCGTTCTGACAGGGAACTTTATAACATTGAACAAACCAGGCAGGGAATATATTTCTTTGTTAATAGTTGCTCCTCAGTAATCTGATTCACATTAGGGGGGTTCCAGCTCAAGATTACATGTTTTTTGTTGTTGTGATTTTTGTGAGCCGATATCGCAATAAACATTGGATTTTATTACTCTTGGAGAAAATCCATGCATTGTAAGGGACGCAAAACATAGGAGTCACGGCGAATTCCGTACGTGTTTAGCGTGAACTATTTGCAACTTTGTAACTTTAGCTGCGGATATTTTCAGGGAAATGCCCATTAAAAATTGGCCATTTGACTTCAATGTGGGCAAGTATCAATTATCACTGCACATATAGTGTAAATACTATACCTCATGACTGGTCCAATTTGAAGTATTGTAAAAAGGAATCGTGTAAACCACAGATAACATGGGGTTGGGATGATACTATTGTCATTAGTACTGTCTGTTGCCTTTTCTTTCTTTCTTATGCTTCGAGTCTCCTTCAAATATGCACAAATATAAAGCCACAGACCAAGGGTACACGTGGTCAGTGATGGCACGATAATAAACACCACGGTCCAACCAAAATAATCCATCTTCTCTTTGTTGTAATAATCATCGGCAAGAATTATGTCTGTAGCAATGTCGAAGAAGTAAAAGAAGATAGAAATGAAGGGCATTACAACATCAAAAACATCATAGAGTTTTTCTTTCAATTTAGATTTCGGACAGTTCTGTTGGTCATCTGAGCTGATCGATTTATCGTCCAAATTTTTGTTCATCTTGTGTGGACAGATGTCTCTGTGGACAGATGCACGCGGAGCCAAATCAGGTAAGTCATTCGAATTCTGTCCCCTGCAGCCCGGAACGTCATTACAACTGTCAGATTCATCATCATTTAATCCATCCAACTCATCAACAAGGGTACGATTGTTTTCAAACGACACAGAATCCATTGCAATGTAATCGTGCCATCGACCTCGAGGAAGTTTGCTTCCTGTCAACGACATCGTTGTTGTTGTTGTTGTTGTCTGTAGAACGAGTAAACTTGAGCTCTAGCTGCTACACATTTTCTGGTTGTCCATCTGGAACACTAAACAGTTGATGAACGAATAGTAAGAACATATACTGGGGAAAACCGTGTTTTGCCTGGGGTATGTAAATTTCCCAAATGCGCCCACTGAATCGAGTTTTACGTACAACGCCGTCTTCCTCTGTCAAGATACCAGTTAAATTTTCGTCTGCTTTTAAATGAATCTAATAATATCACCGAATTTAATGCGTGAAACATGAAATGTGTATCGTATAAAACAATGCGGTGCATCAGTTGTCTCTGTGGCACATGTCATTCAGATGCCAATGCATTTGGATGCAACAGGAGATACAAGTAGACGAAATAGTCCATCGCAAATCTGACAATTATTCGGGAAACTCATTATTTATTGACCGATTTGTAAACGATTGTGGTACCGGACAACACCGGCAACACATTTGTGTAGCGAGGGGACTGAACTCTGTTTTGCAGCTTGGTGGCAAGTATATAAAATTTACCAATTCGCGTGGTCCAGATCAAATTACGCCCAAATGGGATCGCCGATGTGGACAATAATTCAACTCACTTATTGGGGACCGGGACATGCAGCAAAAGAGGAGAAGATTCATAAGATCCTCGTTTCCATATATTAACTCTTCCAATTTGCATATATGTGTCATCTGTATTATATTACGTTATTTTTTTGATGGGGAATAAAAATATGTGTACACTAATTAAATGGCTGTATGTCAAGCCCCATTCAGAGTTCAGTCCCCTGCACAGGACATAGCGCTGTCCGCACCTACACGTAATGTGAAGAAATGTCACATTAATTTATTTGAAACTGTTGTAGGTTACAATTCATTCTGCATTATTCTGAGAAACTGAACTGTCTATATTCTTTTGAAAATTGTCTAGATCAAGCCAGACTAAATTGTAACTGACAAAACACTTCAATAAAAAATGTTAGATTTAAAGTGACGTTCATCTATCCCATGTCAGCCATCAGTCTGGTCACATTTCCATTTATTTCGACGTCGAACATCTTTTGAGCGGAAAACAAGACGGCATGTGACATCATCTTTACTATAACGGCGATCAAAGAGACCTGGTGCATTTAAAAAAAAATGGCCGCCATCTTGTCTGAAGTCTCTGCGGTCACTTTTTTTCTTGTTAACAAGTGAACAAAATTGGAGGAGACCTTAAGGAAGAAAATTAGTGGGGTGAAGTTAAGTCCTGGGGGGGGGGGGGTGCAGAGGTCGACCAATATCTCCTGGACTAATAGCTTTCAAGGTTAAATATATAAGAATGAAGGTGTTTGTTGTCAATTTGGATATAATATTTGTAAACATTACTACTTTGAGCTAGATTATTCTCCATGTCTATTGTATCACCCTACCGGAGTGTTTCACGTCACTTTAATCTCGGATAAATATAAATAAAGTTTTGACTGGGTGATTTCCTGAGAATCAGCATCGCGTGATCTCGTCATCATGCTAAGTACCGCTGTGCGACTAACATTCACATGCCCGTTTCTCGTGCATCTTAATAGATGAAATAATAACTGATGCAATAGTACACAGGGATGTGTACCAGACAGGGGCGCACATCGTTCTGTTACATACGATACGAGAAAATATCAGTTTTGCAATCACTTATGGAGTGATAAATATATTGCTGCTTGGGCAGAAACGTACGGTTCTGTGTCTGGATTTTACGGACAGTTTTTTCGTTCAATTACTACTAGCCTACGACGAGTTTCAAGCAAAGATGTCAATGTGAAGCAAATTTTCCAGTGTTATTACAGCTTTGTGGGCATATCTTCAGGAAAAAAAACAAACACAGGGACGTATGACAGGCACTAGTGGTGTCTCGCCCCCACCACCAACTTTGAAAAAAACAAATTCTTTTGGAATTTTCATTCAAAAATATATATATGAAAGTATATACTTTATACCAAAAGTATATAAGGGTGTGTGTCAATTTGGAAAGTTCGAACAGTTGGAAAGCTTGGAGTATAGTTTGATGAAACCCTTCCCCCAACGGACTTCTTGAACCCTTCCCCCAACGGACTTCTTGAACCCTTCCCCCAACGGACTTCTTGAACCCTTCCCCCAACGGACTTCTTGAACCCTTCCCCCAACGGACTGCTTCTGTCAGCTGAACTGAGACCGAGATTCAAAGAGTAAGTCAAACTACTGAACATAATTTTGTTTAATTTTCGATATTTACAATCTTATTCACGAAATCATCAATCAATTTATATATACATACATGCTAATACATTTATATTACAGTATCATATAACATCATCAAAGTGCTGCATAAATGTATGTGATTATCCCTTTTCACGATGGGAGCTGCCCTGGTGCAGCATTAAAGACCATGTACCAGTGCATTCTCTTATATAAGAGAATGCACTGGCTTACAGGATCAAGGTAATATTGTTAGGCCAATGCAGTCTCTTATATCACCTAATGCGCACGAGTGTAGACTATAAACGATATCTGATCCTACGGAGGATAACATAGGTTTTGCTATGCGATCTTTATCTGTTTTTAGTGATTTTATATGAAGGGTAGTAACTCTATAAAGAATGTCCCTTTACTAAATAACGGCGATTTGTATGAGAAATTACAACACCACAATAGATCAACTCTGGTGAAATATAAGTCAAATTCTTCTATAGTGTGAGTGGGTTTGGGGAGGTTTGGGATACGCTCTTTAAAACACTTCTTCAAATATTTCCGTTATTTCGTCAAAAACACTTCTTCAAATATCTCCGTTATTTAGTTAATACAAATATTTTCTTATTTTAGGATCACATATCAAAATGAGAGGATATGGTGATCCCCTTTTCATGGGATCACTATATCCTCTCATTTTGATATATGATCCTGCCTTCATTGAGCCACGAGTGACCCCTGAGGCGAGGATCATATATTATATGATACCCTATCCTACGGAGGATCACATATTGTTTGATATCTACACCCGTGCGAATGGTCTGCTTATATAGGCGAGGCGCCATATGGGTGACTCGCATAATATTATACAAGATAATGTATTTGCGCAGGGTTTTCGCAAAATGTTAGGAAGCTCCAGTCATGAAAGGGTTAAATTTATTGAAGAATTGCAACGAAAAGTTCGAAAACATACATAGCAATATCAATATCAATATTCTATATTTAATTTAAAGGCCCACTTAATTTTCGAATACCCCGTGTCAACCCACAATGCATCAGAATTCCAAACTAAGAGATAGAGTTATTCCCCTTCCATCGAGAATAATAGAGTTTACAGTACAGTCTGGATCAAATTTAAGCACCAACAGACTTTGGTACCTTGACAAAAACAACATGTTCCCAGTTTATTCAACCGAATAAGTTGATAATACAATGTTTGGGAGCTTCCTCTTTCAAATGGTATATAACATGGAATATGTTGTATATAATGTGATCTGGTGGTTCGAAAATTAATTGGGCATTTAAAGATGGACTATCTCTTCCGGGACACAATTTGAACAACAACATAAGTTTTATGAATCCCTATTTTAAGACTAAAAATAGAGTCAATAAAATGCAGATAAAACTGAAGATGGGGTATATTATTTGTTTATAAAGACATACTAAAGTGGTTTATTTCTATCGTAATGCGCGGTAAATCCCGTAGCTGATATGCAATTTGCCTTTATTGAGGGTGCTAATAAGATAGAGTGCTCCGAGCGTTTTCACGCGGAGTTCTGTTTAAAAATAAATAGCGCCTAAAAGTTTCCCACGAATATCATTAGAAATTTTAAATGAAATTTATACGGTGTCCTGTTTCCGCCACATACATTTTTCACTCCCATCGTTTGTTTTTTGTTTTCGATTGATTCGGTTCCTTCGCGGCGAAGCAAGCCAAAGAATCGGAAGAAAGCGAAGGAACCGCCGAAACCCAACAACAACCACCAAGAATATTTTTTTTCTTGATTCTTGGTTGTTGTTGTTGTTGTTGTTGCTCCGGATACTTCGCGAAGCAAGCGAAGGAACCGCAGCGGAAAATAAAACAACAAACTGTCGCACGAATGAACCCAAGGAATCGGAAAAACCAAACGAAGCAAGCGAAATAACTGAGATCTATATCCACGTTGCTTGGAAGAGAGAGGCCAGTTTTTAACTCTTTGGTATCAGAGTATCGCATATCCAGATGTGTTAGATGCACAATGAAATCATATCCAGAGATGTTAGATTCACAATGAAATCATATCCAGAGATGTTAGATTCACAATGAAATCATTTCCAGAGATGTTAGATTCACAATGAAATCATATCCAGAGATGTTAGATTCACAATGAAATCATATCCAGAGATGTTAGATTCACAATGAAATCATATCCAGAGATGTTAGATTCACAATGAAATCATATCCAGAGATGTTAGATTCACAATGAAATCATATCCAGAGATGTTAGATTCACAGTGATATCATATCCAGATATGTTAGATTCACAATGAAATCATATCCAGAGATGTTAGATTCACAATGAAATCATATCCAGAGATGTTAGATTCACAATGAAATCATATCCAGAGATGTTAGATTCACAATGAAATCATATCCAGAGATGTTAGATTCACAATGAAATCATATCCAGAGAAGTTAGATTCACAATGAAATCATATCCAGAGATGTTAGATTCACAATGAAATCATATCCAGATATGTTAGATTCACAATGAAATCATATCCAGATATGTTAGATTCACAATGAAATCATATCCAGAGATGTTAGATTCACAATGAAATAATATCCAGATATGTTAGATTCACAGTGAAATCATATCCAGAGATGTTAGATTCACAATGAAATCATATCCAGAGATGTTAGATTCACAATGAAATCATATCCAGAGATGTTAGATTCACAATGAAATCATATCCAGAGATGTTAGATTCACAATGAAATCATATCCAGAGATGTTAGATTCACAGTGAAATCATATCCAGAGATGTTAGATTCACAATGAAATCATACCCAGAGATGTTAGATTCACAATGAAATCATATCCAGAGATGTTAGATTCACAATGAAATCATATCCCGAGATGATAGATTCACAATGAAATAATATCCAGATATGTTAGATTCACAGTGAAATCATATCCCGAGATGTTAGATTCACAATGAAATCATATCCCGAGATGATAGATTCACAATGAAATCATATCCAGATATGTTAGATTCACAATGAAATCATACCCAGAGATGTTAGATTCACAATGAAATCATATCCAGAGATGTTAGATTCACAATGAAATCATATCCCGAGATGATAGATTCACAATGAAATCATATCCAGATATGTTAGATTCACAATGAAATCATATCCAGAGATGTTAGATTCACAATGAAATCATATCCAGAGATGTTAGATTCACAATGAAATCATATCCAGAGATGTTAGATTCACAATGAAATCATATCCAGAGATGTTAGATTCACAATGAAATCATATCCAGAGAAGTTAGATTCACAATGAAATCATATCCAGAGATGTTAGATTCACAATGAAATCATACCCAGAGATGTTAGATTCACAATGAAATCATATCCAGAGATGTTAGATTCACAATGAAATCATATCCAGAGATGTTAGATTCACAATGAAATCATATCCAGAGATGTTAGATTCACAATGAAATCATATCCAGAGATGTTAGATTCACAATGAAATCATATCCAGAGATGTTAGATTCACAATGAAATCATATCCAGAGATGTTAGATTCACAATGAAATCATATCCAGAGATGTTAGATTCACAATGAAATCATATCCAGAGATGTTAGATTCACAATGAAATCATATCCAGAGATGTTAGATTCACAATGAAATCATATCCAGAGATGTTAGATTCACAATGAAATCATATCCAGATATGTTATATTCACAATGAAATCATATCCAGATATGTTAGATTCACAATGAAATCATATCCAGAGATGTTAGATTCACAATGAAATCATATCCAGAGATGTTAGATTCACAATGAAATCATATCCAGAGATGTTAGATTCACAATGAAATCATATCCAGAGATGTTAGATTCACAATGAAATCATATCCAGAGATGTTAGATTCACAATGAAATCATATCCAGAGATGTTAGATTCACAATGAAATCATATCCAGAGATGTTAGATTCACAATGAAATCATATCCAGAGATGTTAGATTCACAATGAAATCATATCCAGAGATGTTAGATTCACAATGAAATCATATCCAGAGATGTTAGATTCACAATGAAATCATATCCAGAGATGTTAGATTCACAATGAAATCATATCCAGAGATGTTAGATTCACAATGAAATCATATCCAGAGATGTTAGATTCACAATGAAATCATATCCAGAGATGTTAGATTCACAATGAAATCATATCCAGAGCTGTTAGATTCACAATGAAATCATATCCAGAGATGTTAGATTCACAATGAAATCATATCCAGAGATGTTAGATTCACAATGAAATCATATCCAGAGATGTTAGATTCACAATGAAATCATATCCAGAGATGTTAGATTCACAATGAAATCATATCCAGAGCTGTTAGATTCACAATGAAATCATATCCAGAGCTGTTAGATTCACAATGAAATCATATCCAGAGATGTTAGATTCACAATGAAATCATATCCAGAGATGTTAGATTCACAATGAAATCATATCCAGAGATGTTAGATTCACAATGAAATCATATCCAGAGCTGTTAGATTCACAATGAAATCATATCCAGAGATGTTAGATTCACAATGAAATCATATCCAGAGATGTTAGATCCACAATGAGATCATATCCAGAGATGTTAGATTCACAATGAAATCATATCCAGATATGTTAGATTCACAATGAAATCATATCCAGATATGTTAGATTCACAATGAAATCATATCCAGAGATGTTAGATTCACAATGAAATCATATACAGAGATGTTAGATTCACAATGAAATCATATCCAGAGATGTTAGATTCACAATGAAATCATATCCAGAGATGTTAGATTCACAATGAAATCATATCCAGAGATGTTAGATTCATAATGAAATCATATCCAGAGATGTTAGATTCACAACGAAATCATATCCAGATATGTTAGATTCACAATGAAATCATATCCAGAGATGTTAGATTCACAATGAAATCATATCCTGATATGTTAGATTCACAATGAAATCATATCCAGAGATGTTAGATTCACAATGAAATCATAACCAGATATGTTAGATTCACAATGAAATCATATCCAGAGATGTTAGATTCACAATGAAATCATATCCAGAGATGTTAGATTCACAATGAAATCATATCCAGAGATGTTAGATTCACAATGAAATCATATCCAGAGATGTTAGATTCACAATGAAATCATATGCAGAGATGTTAGATTAACAATGAAATCATATCCAGAGATGTTAGATTCACAATGAAATCATATCCAGAGATGTTAGATCCACAATGAGATCATATCCAGAGATGTTAGATTCACAATGAAATCATATCCAGAGATGTTAGATTCACAATGAAATCATATCCAGAGATGTTAGATTCACAATGAAATCATATCCAGAGATGTTAGATTCACAATGAAATCATATCCAGAGATGTTAGATTCACAACTAAATCATATCCAGATATGTTAGATTCACAATGAAATCATATCCAGAGATGTTAGATTCACAATGAAATCATATCCAGAGATGTTAGATTCACAATGAAATCATATCCAGAGATGTTAGATTCACAATGAAATCATATCCAGAGATGTTAGATTCACAATGAAATCATATCCAGAGATGTTAGATTCACAATGAAATCATATCCAGAGATGTTAGATTCACAATGAAATCATATCCAGAGATGTTAGATTCACAATGAAATCATATCCAGAGATGTTAGATTCACAATGAAATCATATCCAGAGATGTTAGATTCACAATGAAATCATATCCAGAGATGTTAGATTCACAATGAAATCATATCCAGAGATGTTAGATTCACAATGAAATCATAACCAGATATGTTAGATTCACAATGAAGTCATATACAGAGATGTTAGATTCACAATGAAATCATAACCAGATATGTTAGATTCACAATGAAGTCATACAGAGATGTTAGATTCACAATGAAATCATATCCAGAGATGTTAGATTCACAATGAAATCATATCCAGATATGTTAGATTCACAATGAAATCATATCCAGATATGTTAGATTCACAATGAAATCATATCCAGAGATGTTAGATTCACAATGAAATCATATCCAGAGATGTTAGATTCACAATGAAATCATATCCAGAGATGTTAGATTCACAATGAAATCATATCCAGAGATGTTAGATTCACAATGAAATCATATCCAGAGATGTTAGATTCACAATGAAATCATATCCAGAGATGTTAGATTCACAATGAAATCATATCCAGAGATGTTAGATTCACAATGAAATCATATCCAGAGATGTTAGATTCACAATGAAATCATATCCAGAGATGTTAGATTCACAATGAAATCATATCCAGAGATGTTAGATTCACAATGAAATCATATCCAGAGATGTTAGATTCACAATGAAATCATATCCAGAGATGTTAGATTCACAATGAAATCATATCCAGAGATGTTAGATTCACAATGAAATCATATCCAGAGATGTTAGATTCACAATGAAATCATATCCAGATCTGTTAGATTCACAATGAAATCATATCCAGAGATGTTAGATTCACAATGAAATCATATCCAGAGATGTTAGATTCACAATGAAATCATATCCAGAGATGTTAGATTCACAATGAAATCATATCCAGAGATGTTAGATTCACAATGAAATCATATCCAGAGCTGTTAGATTCACAATGAAATCATATCCAGAGCTGTTAGATTCACAATGAAATCATATCCAGAGATGTTAGATTCACAATGAAATCATATCCAGAGATGTTAGATTCACAATGAAATCATATCCAGAGATGTTAGATTCACAATGAAATCATATCCAGAGCTGTTAGATTCACAATGAAATCATATCCAGAGATGTTAGATTCACAATGAAATCATATCCAGAGATGTTAGATCCACAATGAGATCATATCCAGAGATGTTAGATTCACAATGAAATCATATCCAGAGATGTTAGATTCACAATGAAATCATATCCAGAGATGTTAGATTCACAATGAAATCATATCCAGAGATGTTAGATTCACAATGAAATCATATCCAGAGATGTTAGATTCACAATGAAATCATATCCAGAGATGTTAGATTCACAATGAAATCATATCCAGAGATGTTAGATTCACAATGAAATCATATCCAGAGATGTTAGATTCACAATGAAATCATATCCAGATATGTTAGATTCACAATGAAATCATATCCAGAGATGTTAGATTCACAATGAAATCATATCCAGATATGTTAGATTCACAATGAAATCATATCCAGAGATGTTAGATTCACAATGAAATCATATCCAGAGATGTTAGATTCACAATGAAATCATACCCAGAGATGTTAGATTCACAATGAAATCATATCCAGAGATGTTAGATTCACAATGAAATCATATCCAGAGATGTTAGATTCACAATGAAATCATATCCAGATATGTTAGATTCACAATGAAATCATATCCAGAGATGTTAGATTCACAATGAAATCATATCCAGAGATGTTAGATTCACAATGAAATCATATCCAGATATGTTAGATTCACAATGAAATCATATCCAGAGATGTTAGATTCACAATGAAATAATATCCAGATATGTTAGATTCACAGTGAAATCATATCCAGAGATGTTAGATTCACAATGAAATCATATCCAGAGATGTTAGATTCACAATGAAATCATATCCAGAGATGTTAGATTCACAATGAAATCATATCCAGAGATGTTAGATTCACAATGAAATCATATCCAGATATGTTAGATTCACAATGAAATCATATCCAGAGATGTTAGATTCACAATGAAATCATATCCAGAGATGTTAGATTCACAATGAAATCATACCCAGAGATGTTAGATTCACAATGAAATCATATCCAGAGATGTTAGATTCACAATGAAATCATATCCAGAGATGTTAGATTCACAATGAAATCATATCCAGATATGTTAGATTCACAATGAAATCATATCCAGAGATGTTAGATTCACAATGAAATCATATCCAGAGATGTTAGATTCACAATGAAATCATATCCAGATATGTTAGATTCACAATGAAATCATATCCAGATATGTTAGATTCACAATGAAATCATATCCAGAGATGTTAGATTCACAATGAAATAATATCCAGATATGTTAGATTCACAGTGAAATCATATCCAGAGATGTTAGATTCACAATGAAATCATATCCAGAGATGTTAGATTCACAATGAAATCATATCCAGAGATGTTAGATTCACAATGAAATCATATCCAGAGATGTTAGATTCACAATGAAATGATATCCAGAGATGTTAGATTCACAATGAAATGATATCCAGAGATGTTAGATTCACAATGAAATCATATCCAGAGATGTTAGATTCACAATGAAATGATATCCAGATATGTTAGATTCACAATGAAATCATATCCAGAGATGTTAGATTCACAATGAAATCATATCCAGAGATGTTAGATTCACAATGAAATCATATCCAGAGATGTTAGATTCACAATGAAATCATATCCAGAGATGTTAGATTCACAATGAAATCATATCCAGAGATGTTAGATTCACAATGAAATCATATCCAGAGATGTTAGATTCACAATGAGATCATATCCAGAGATGTTAGATTCACAGTGAAATAATATCCAGAGATGTTAGATTCACAATGAAATCATATCCAGAGATGTTAGATTCACAATGAAATCATATCCAGAGATGTTAGATTCACAATGAAATCATATCCAGAGATGTTAGATTCACAATGAAATCATATCCAGAGATGTTAGATTCACAATGAAATGATATACAGAGATGTTAGATTCACAATGAAATCATATCCAGAGATGTTAGATTCACAATGAAATCATATCCAGATATGTTAGATTCACAATGAAATCATATCCAGATATGTTAGATTCACAATGAAATCATATCCAGAGATGTTAGATTCACAATGAAATCATATACAGAGATGTTAGATTCACAATGAAATCATATCCAGAGATGTTAGATTCACAATGAAATCATATCCAGAGATGTTAGATTCACAATGAAATCATATCCAGAGATGTTAGATTCATAATGAAATCATATCCAGAGATGTTAGATTCACAACGAAATCATATCCAGATATGTTAGATTCACAATGAAATCATATCCAGAGATGTTAGATTCACAATGAAATCATATCCTGATATGTTAGATTCACAATGAAATCATATCCAGAGATGTTAGATTCACAATGAAATCATAACCAGATATGTTAGATTCACAATGAAATCATATCCAGAGATGTTAGATTCACAATGAAATCATATCCAGAGATGTTAGATTCACAATGAAATCATATCCAGAGATGTTAGATTCACAATGAAATCATATCCAGAGATGTTAGATTCACAATGAAATCATATGCAGAGATGTTAGATTAACAATGAAATCATATCCAGAGATGTTAGATTCACAATGAAATCATATCCAGAGATGTTAGATCCACAATGAGATCATATCCAGAGATGTTAGATTCACAATGAAATCATATCCAGAGATGTTAGATTCACAATGAAATCATATCCAGAGATGTTAGATTCACAATGAAATCATATCCAGAGATGTTAGATTCACAATGAAATCATATCCAGAGATGTTAGATTCACAACTAAATCATATCCAGAGATGTTAGATTCACAACTAAATCATATCCAGAGATGTTAGATTCACAATGAAATCATATCCAGAGATGTTAGATTCACAATGAAATCATATCCAGAGATGTTAGATTCACAATGAAATCATATCCAGAGATGTTAGATTCACAATGAAATCATATCCAGAGATGTTAGATTCACAATGAAATCATATCCAGAGATGTTAGATTCACAATGAAATCATATCCAGAGATGTTAGATTCACAATGAAATCATATCCAGAGATGTTAGATTCACAATGAAATCATATCCAGAGATGTTAGATTCACAATGAAATCATATCCAGAGATGTTAGATTCACAATGAAATCATATCCAGAGATGTTAGATTCACAATGAAATCATATCCAGAGATGTTAGATTCACAATGAAATCATAACCAGATATGTTAGATTCACAATGAAGTCATATACAGAGATGTTAGATTCACAATGAAATCATAACCAGATATGTTAGATTCACAATGAAGTCATACAGAGATGTTAGATTCACAATGAAATCATATCCAGAGATGTTAGATTCACAATGAAATCATATCCAGAGATGTTAGATTCACAATGAAATCATATCCAGAGATGTTAGATTCACAATGAAATCATATCCAGATATGTTAGATTCACAATGAAATCATATCCAGATATGTTAGATTCACAATGAAATCATATCCAGAGATGTTAGATTCACAATGAAATCATATCCAGAGATGTTAGATTCACAATGAAATCATATCCAGAGATGTTAGATTCACAATGAAATCATATCCAGAGATGTTAGATTCACAATGAAATCATATCCAGAGATGTTAGATTCACAATGAAATCATATCCAGAGATGTTAGATTCACAATGAAATCATATCCAGAGATGTTAGATTCACAATGAAATCATATCCAGAGATGTTAGATTCACAATGAAATCATATCCAGAGATGTTAGATTCACAATGAAATCATATCCAGAGATGTTAGATTCACAATGAAATCATATCCAGAGATGTTAGATTCACAATGAAATCATATCCAGAGATGTTAGATTCACAATGAAATCATATCCAGAGATGTTAGATTCACAATGAAATCATATCCAGAGATGTTAGATTCACAATGAAATCATATCCAGAGATGTTAGATTCACAATGAAATCATATCCAGAGATGTTAGATTCACAATGAAATCATATCCAGAGATGTTAGATTCACAATGAAATCATATCCAGAGATGTTAGATTCACAATGAAATCATATCCAGAGATGTTAGATTCACAATGAAATCATATCCAGAGATGTTAGATTCACAATGAAATCATATCCAGAGCTGTTAGATTCACAATGAAATCATATCCAGAGCTGTTAGATTCACAATGAAATCATATCCAGAGATGTTAGATTCACAATGAAATCATATCCAGAGATGTTAGATTCACAATGAAATCATATCCAGAGATGTTAGATTCACAATGAAATCATATCCAGAGATGTTAGATTCACAATGAAATCATATCCAGAGATGTTAGATCCACAATGAGATCATATCCAGAGATGTTAGATTCACAATGAAATCATATCCAGAGATGTTAGATTCACAATGAAATCATATCCAGAGATGTTAGATTCACAATGAAATCATATCCAGAGATGTTAGATTCACAATGAAATCATATCCAGAGATGTTAGATTCACAATGAAATCATATCCAGAGATGTTAGATTCACAATGAAATCATATCCAGAGATGTTAGATTCACAATGAAATCATATCCAGAGATGTTAGATTCACAATGAAATCATATGCAGAGATGTTAGATTAACAATGAAATCATATCCAGAGATGTTAGATTCACAATGAAATCATATCCAGATATGTTAGATTCACAATGAAATCATATCCAGAGATGTTAGATTCACAATGAAATCATATCCAGAGATGTTAGATTCACAATGAGATCATATCCAGAGATGTTAGATTCACAGTGAAATAATATCCAGAGATGTTAGATTCACAATGAAATCATATCCAGAGATGTTAGATTCACAATGAAATCATATCCAGAGATGTTAGATTCACAATGAAATCATATCCAGAGATGTTAGATTCACAATGAAATCATATCCAGAGATGTTAGATTCACAATGAAATCATATCCAGAGATGTTAGATTCACAATGAAATCATATCCAGAGATGTTAGATTCACAATGAAATCATATCCAGAGATGTTAGATTCACAATGAAATCATATCCAGAGATGTTAGATTCACAATGAAATCATATGCAGAGATGTTAGATTAACAATGAAATCATATCCAGAGATGTTAGATTCACAATGAAATCATATCCAGAGATGTTAGATCCACAATGAGATCATATCCAGAGATGTTAGATTCACAATGAAATCATATCCAGAGATGTTAGATTCACAATGAAATCATATCCAGAGATGTTAGATTCACAATGAAATCATATCCAGAGATGTTAGATTCACAATGAAATCATATCCAGAGATGTTAGATTCACAACTAAATCATATCCAGAGATGTTAGATTCACAATGAAATCATATCCAGAGATGTTAGATTCACAATGAAATCATATCCAGAGATGTTAGATTCACAATGAAATCATATCCAGAGATGTTAGATTCACAATGAAATCATATCCAGAGATGTTAGATTCACAATGAAATCATATCCAGAGATGTTAGATTCACAATGAAATCATATCCAGAGATGTTAGATTCACAATGAAATCATATCCAGAGATGTTAGATTCACAATGAAATCATATCCAGAGATGTTAGATTCACAATGAAATCATATCCAGAGATGTTAGATTCACAATGAAATCATATCCAGAGATGTTAGATTCACAATGAAATCATATCCAGAGATGTTAGATTCACAATGAAATCATATCCAGAGATGTTAGATTCACAATGAAATCATAACCAGATATGTTAGATCCACAATGAAGTCATATACAGAGATGTTAGATTCACAATGAAATCATAACCAGATATGTTAGATTCACAATGAAGTCATACAGAGATGTTAGATTCACAATGAAATCATATCCAGAGATGTTAGATTCACAATGAAATCATATCCAGAGATGTTAGATTCACAATGAAATCATATCCAGAGATGTTAGATTCACAATGAAATCATATCCAGATATGTTAGATTCACAATGAAATCATATCCAGAGATGTTAGATTCACAATGAAATCATATCCAGAGATGTTAGATTCACAATGAAATCATATCCAGAGATGTTAGATTCACAATGAAATCATATCCAGAGATGTTAGATTCACAATGAAATCATATCCAGAGATGTTAGATTCACAATGAAATCATATCCAGAGATGTTAGATTCACAATGAAATCATATCCAGAGATGTTAGATTCACAATGAAATCATATCCAGAGATGTTAGATTCACAATGAAATCATATCCAGAGATGTTAGATTCACAATGAAATCATATCCAGAGATGTTAGATTCACAATGAAATCATATCCAGAGATGTTAGATTCACAATGAAATCATATCCAGAGATGTTAGATTCACAATGAAATCATATCCAGAGATGTTAGATTCACAATGAAATCATATCCAGAGATGTTAGATTCACAATGAAATCATATCCAGAGATGTTAGATTCACAATGAAATCATATCCAGAGATGTTAGATTCACAATGAAATCATATCCAGAGATGTTAGATTCACAATGAAATCATATCCAGAGATGTTAGATTCACAATGAAATCATATCCAGAGATGTTAGATTCACAATGAAATCATATCCAGAGATGTTAGATTCACAATGAAATCATATCCAGAGATGTTAGATTCACAATGAAATCATATCCAGAGCTGTTAGATTCACAATGAAATCATATCCAGAGCTGTTAGATTCACAATGAAATCATATCCAGAGATGTTAGATTCACAATGAAATCATATCCAGAGATGTTAGATTCACAATGAAATCATATCCAGAGATGTTAGATTCACAATGAAATCATATCCAGAGATGTTAGATTCACAATGAAATCATATCCAGAGATGTTAGATCCACAATGAGATCATATCCAGAGATGTTAGATTCACAATGAAATCATATCCAGAGATGTTAGATTCACAATGAAATCATATCCAGAGATGTTAGATTCACAATGAAATCATATCCAGAGATGTTAGATTCACAATGAAATCATATCCAGAGATGTTAGATTCACAATGAAATCATATCCAGAGATGTTAGATTCACAATGAAATCATATCCAGAGATGTTAGATTCACAATGAAATCATATCCAGAGATGTTAGATTCACAATGAAATCATATGCAGAGATGTTAGATTAACAATGAAATCATATCCAGAGATGTTAGATTCACAATGAAATCATATCCAGATATGTTAGATTCACAATGAAATCATATCCAGAGATGTTAGATTCACAATGAAATCATATCCAGAGATGTTAGATTCACAATGAGATCATATCCAGAGATGTTAGATTCACAGTGAAATAATATCCAGAGATGTTAGATTCACAATGAAATCATATCCAGAGATGTTAGATTCACAATGAAATCATATCCAGAGATGTTAGATTCACAATGAAATCATATCCAGAGATGTTAGATTCACAATGAAATCATATCCAGAGATGTTAGATTCACAATGAAATGATATACAGAGATGTTAGATTCACAATGAAATCATATCCAGATATGTTAGATTCACAATGAAATCATATCCAGAGATGTTAGATTCACAATGAAATAATATCCAGATATGTTAGATTCACAGTGAAATCATATCCAGAGATGTTAGATTCACAATGAAATCATATCCAGAGATGTTAGATTCACAATGAAATCATATCCAGAGATGTTAGATTCACAATGAAATCATATCCAGAGATGTTAGATTCACAATGAAATGATATCCAGAGATGTTAGATTCACAATGAAATGATATCCAGAGATGTTAGATTCACAATGAAATCATATCCAGAGATGTTAGATTCACAATGAAATGATATCCAGATATGTTAGATTCACAATGAAATCATATCCAGAGATGTTAGATTCACAATGAAATCATATCCAGAGATGTTAGATTCACAATGAAATCATATCCAGAGATGTTAGATTCACAATGAAATCATATCCAGAGATGTTAGATTCACAATGAAATCATATCCAGAGATGTTAGATTCACAATGAAATCATATCCAGAGATGTTAGATTCACAATGAGATCATATCCAGAGATGTTAGATTCACAGTGAAATAATATCCAGAGATGTTAGATTCACAATGAAATCATATCCAGAGATGTTAGATTCACAATGAAATCATATCCAGAGATGTTAGATTCACAATGAAATCATATCCAGAGATGTTAGATTCACAATGAAATCATATCCAGAGATGTTAGATTCACAATGAAATGATATACAGAGATGTTAGATTCACAATGAAATCATATCCAGAGATGTTAGATTCACAATGAAATCATATCCAGATATGTTAGATTCACAATGAAATCATATCCAGATATGTTAGATTCACAATGAAATCATATCCAGAGATGTTAGATTCACAATGAAATCATATACAGAGATGTTAGATTCACAATGAAATCATATCCAGAGATGTTAGATTCACAATGAAATCATATCCAGAGATGTTAGATTCACAATGAAATCATATCCAGAGATGTTAGATTCATAATGAAATCATATCCAGAGATGTTAGATTCACAACGAAATCATATCCAGATATGTTAGATTCACAATGAAATCATATCCAGAGATGTTAGATTCACAATGAAATCATATCCTGATATGTTAGATTCACAATGAAATCATATCCAGAGATGTTAGATTCACAATGAAATCATACCCAGAGATGTTAGATTCACAATGAAATCATATCCAGAGATGTTAGATTCACAATGAAATCATATCCAGAGATGTTAGATTCACAATGAAATCATATCCAGATATGTTAGATTCACAATGAAATCATATCCAGAGATGTTAGATTCACAATGAAATCATATCCAGAGATGTTAGATTCACAATGAAATCATATCCAGATATGTTAGATTCACAATGAAATCATATCCAGATATGTTAGATTCACAATGAAATCATATCCAGAGATGTTAGATTCACAATGAAATAATATCCAGATATGTTAGATTCACAGTGAAATCATATCCAGAGATGTTAGATTCACAATGAAATCATATCCAGAGATGTTAGATTCACAATGAAATCATATCCAGAGATGTTAGATTCACAATGAAATCATATCCAGAGATGTTAGATTCACAATGAAATCATATCCAGAGATGTTAGATTCACAATGAAATCATATCCAGAGATGTTAGATTCACAATGAAATCATACCCAGAGATGTTAGATTCACAATGAAATCATATCCAGAGATGTTAGATTCACAATGAAATCATATCCAGAGATGTTAGATTCACAATGAAATCATATCCAGAGATGTTAGATTCACAATGAAATCATATCCAGATATGTTAGATTCACAATGAAATCATATCCAGAGATGTTAGATTCACAATGAAATCATACCCAGAGATGTTAGATTCACAATGAAATCATATCCAGAGATGTTAGATTCACAATGAAATCATATCCAGAGATGTTAGATTCACAATGAAATCATATCCAGAGATGTTAGATTCACAATGAAATCATATCCAGAGATGTTAGATTCACAATGAAATCATATCCAGAGAAGTTAGATTCACAATGAAATCATATCCAGAGATGTTAGATTCACAATGAAATCATACCCAGAGATGTTAGATTCACAATGAAATCATATCCAGAGATGTTAGATTCACAATGAAATCATATCCAGAGATGTTAGATTCACAATGAAATCATATCCAGAGATGTTAGATTCACAATGAAATCATATCCAGAGATGTTAGATTCACAATGAAATCATATCCAGAGATGTTAGATTCACAATGAAATCATATCCAGAGATGTTAGATTCACAATGAAATCATATCCAGAGATGTTAGATTCACAATGAAATCATATCCAGAGATGTTAGATTCACAATGAAATCATATCCAGAGATGTTAGATTCACAATGAAATCATATCCAGAGATGTTAGATTCACAATGAAATCATATCCAGAGATGTTAGATTCACAATGAAATCATATCCAGAGATGTTAGATTCACAATGAGATCATATCCAGAGATGTTAGATTCACAGTGAAATAATATCCAGAGATGTTAGATTCACAATGAAATCATATCCAGAGATGTTAGATTCACAATGAAATCATATCCAGATATGTTAGATTCACAATGAAATCATATCCAGAGATGTTAGATTCACAATGAAATCATATCCAGATATGTTAGATTCACAATGAAATCATAACCAGAGATGTTAGATTCACAATGAAATCATATCCAGAGATGTTAGATTCACAATGAATTAAATCATATCCAGAGATGTTAGATTCACAATGAAATCATATCCAGAGATGTTAGATTCACAATGATATCATATCCAGAGATGTTAGATTCACAATGAAATCATATCCAGAGATGTTAGATTCACAATGAAATCATATCCAGAGATGTTAGATTCACAATGAAATCATATCCAGAGATGTTAGATTCACAATGAAATCATATCCAGAGATGTTAGATTCACAATGAAATCATATCCAGAGATGTTAGATTCACAATGAAATCATATCCAGAGATGTTAGATTCACAATGAAGTCATATCCAGAGATGTTAGATTCACAATGAAATCATATCCAGAGATGTTAGATTCACAATGAAATCATATCCAGAGATGTTAGATTCACAATGAAATCATATCCAGAGATGTTAGATTCACAATGAAATCATATCCAGAGATGTTAGATCCACAATGAGATCATATCCAGAGATGTTAGATTCACAATGAAATCATATCCAGAGATGTTAGATTCACAATGAAATCATATCCAGAGATGTTAGATTCACAATGAAATCATATCCAGAGATGTTAGATTCACAATGAAATCATATCCAGAGATGTTAGATTCACAACTAAATCATATCCAGATATGTTAGATTCACAACTAAATCATATCCAGATATGTTAGATTCACAATGAAATCATATCCAGAGATGTTAGATTCACAATGAAATCATATCCAGAGATGTTAGATTCACAATGAAATCATATCCAGAGATGTTAGATTCACAATGAAATCATATCCAGAGATGTTAGATTCACAATGAAATCATATCCAGAGATGTTAGATTCACAATGAAATCATATCCAGAGATGTTAGATTCACAATGAAATCATATCCAGAGATGTTAGATTCACAATGAAATCATATCCAGAGATGTTAGATTCACAATGAAATCATATCCAGAGATGTTAGATTCACAATGAAATCATATCCAGAGATGTTAGATTCACAATGAAATCATATCCAGAGATGTTAGATTCACAATGAAATCATATCCAGAGATGTTAGATTCACAATGAAGTCATATACAGAGATGTTAGATTCACAATGAAATCATAACCAGAGATGTTAGATTCACAATGAAATCATACAGAGATGTTAGATTCACAATGAAATCATATCCAGATATGTTAGATTCACAATGAAATCATATCCAGAGATGTTAGATTCACAATGAAATCATATCCAGAGATGTTAGATTCACAATGAAATCATATCCAGAGATGTTAGATTCACAATGAAATCATATCCAGAGATGTTAGATTCACAATGAAATCATATCCAGAGATGTTAGATTCACAATGAAATCATATCCAGAGATGTTAGATTCACAATGAAATCATATCCAGAGATGTTAGATTCACAATGAAATCATATCCAGAGATGTTAGATTCACAATGAAATCATATCCAGAGATGTTAGATTCACAATGAAATCATATCCAGAGATGTTAGATTCACAATGAAATCATATCCAGAGATGTTAGATTCACAATGAAATCATATCCAGAGATGTTAGATTCACAATGAAATCATATCCAGAGATGTTAGATTCACAATGAAATCATATCCAGAGATGTTAGATTCACAATGAAATCATATCCAGAGATGTTAGATTCACAATGAAATCATATCCAGAGATGTTAGATTCACAATGAAATCATATCCAGAGCTGTTAGATTCACAATGAAATCATATCCAGAGATGTTAGATTCACAATGAAATCATATCCAGAGATGTTAGATTCACAATGAAATCATATCCAGAGATGTTAGATTCACAATGAAATCATATCCAGAGATGTTAGATTCACAATGAAATCATATCCAGAGATGTTAGATTCACAATGAAATCATATCCAGAGATGTTATATTCACAATGAAATCATATCCAGAGATGTTAGATTCACAATGAAATCATATCCAGAGATGTTAGATTCACAATGAAATCATATCCAGAGATGTTAGATTCACAATGAAATCATATCCAGAGATGTTAGATTCACAATGAAATCATATCCAGAGATGTTATATTCACAATGAAATCATATCCAGAGATGTTAGATTCACAATGAAATCATATCCAGATATGTTAGATTCACAATGAAATCATAACCAGAGATGTTAGATTCACAATGAAATCATATCCAGAGCTGTTAGATTCACAATGAAATCATATCCAGAGATGTTAGATTCACAATGAAATCATATCCAGAGATGTTAGATTCACAATGAAATCATATCCAGAGATGTTAGATTCACAATGAAATCATATCCAGAGCTGTTAGATTCACAATGAAATCATATCCAGAGATGTTAGATTCACAATGAAATCATATCCAGAGATGTTAGATTCACAATGAAATCATATCCAGAGATGTTAGATTCACAATGAAATCATATCCAGAGATGTTAGATTCACAATGAAATCATATCCAGAGCTGTTAGATTCACAATGAAATCATATCCAGAGCTGTTAGATTCACAATGAAATCATATCCAGAGCTGTTAGATTCACAATGAAATCATATCCAGAGATGTTAGATTCACAATGAAATCATATCCAGAGATGTTAGATTCACAGTGAAATCATATCCAGAGATGTTAGATTCACAATGAAATCATATCCAGAGATGTTAGATTCACAATGAAATCATATCCAGAGATGTTAGATTCATAATGAAATCATATCCAGATATGTTAGATTCACAATGAAATCATATCCAGAGATGTTAGATTCACAATGAAATCATATCCAGAGATGTTAGATTCACAATGAAATCATATCCAGATATGTTAGATTCACAATGAGATCATATTCAGAGATGTTAGATTCACAATGAAATCATATCCAGAGATGTTAGATTCACAATGAAATCATATCCAGAGATGTTAGATTCACAATGAAATCATATCCAGAGATGTTAGATTCACAATTAAATCATATCCAGAGATGTTAGATTCACAATGAATTAAATCATATCCAGAGATGTTAGATTCACAATGAAATCATATCCAGAGATGTTAGATTCACAATGATATCATATCCAGAGATGTTAGATTCACAATGAAATCATATCCAGAGATGTTAGATTCTCAATGAAATCATATCCAGAGATGTTAGATTCACAATGAAATCATATCCAGAGATGTTAGATTCACAATTAAATCATATCCAGAGATGTTAGATTCACAATTAAATCATATCCAGAGATGTTAGATTCACAATGAAATCATATCCAGAGATGTTAGATTCACAATGAAATCATATCCAGATATGTTAGATTCACAATGAAATCATATCCAGAGATGTTAGATTCACAATGAAATCATATCCAGAGATGTTAGATTCACAATGAAATCATATCCAGAGATGTTAGATTCACAATGAAATCATATCCAGAGATGTTAGATTCACAATGAAATCATATCCAGAGATGTTAGATTCACAATGAAATCATATCCAGAGATGTTAGATTCACAATGAAATCATATCCAGAGATGTTAGATTCACAATGATATCATATCCAGATATGTTAGATTCACAATGATATCATATCCAGATATGTTAGATTCACAATGATATCATATCCAGATATGTTAGATTCACAATGAAATCATATCCAGAGATGTTAGATGCACAATGAAATCATATCCAGAGATGTTAGATTCACAATGAAATCATATCCAGAGATGTTAGATTCACAATGAAATCATATCCAGAGATGATACATTCACAATGAAATCATATCCAGAGATGTTAGATTCACAATGAAATCATATCCAGAGATGTTAGATTCACAATGAAATCATATCCAGAGATGTTAGATTCACAATGATATCATATCCAGATATGTTAGATTCACAATGAAATCATATCCAGAGATGTTAGATTCACAATGAAATCATATCCAGAGATGTTAGATTCACAATGATATCATATCCAGAGATGTTAGATTCACAATGAAATCATATCCAGAGATGTTAGATTCACAATGATATCATATCCAGAGATGTTAGATTCACAATGAAATCATATCCAGAGATGTTAGATTCACAATGATATCATATACAGAGATGTTAGATTCACAATGAAATCATATCCAGAGATGTTAGATTCACAATGATATCATATCCAGAGATGTTAGATTCACAATGATATCATATCCAGAGATGTTAGATTCACAATGATATCATATCCAGAGATGTTAGATTCACAATGATATCATATCCAGAGATGTTAGATTCACAATGATATCATATCCAGAGATGTTAGATTCACAATGAAATCATATCCAGAGATGTTAGATTCACAATGAAATCATATCCAGAGATGTTAGATTCACAATGAAATCATATCCAGAGATGTTAGATTCACAATGAATTAAATCATATCCAGAGATGTTAGATTCACAATGAAATCATATCCAGAGATGTTAGATTCACAATGATATCATATCCAGAGATGTTAGATTCACAATGAAATCATATCCAGAGATGTTAGATTCACAATGAAATCATATCCAGAGATGTTAGATTCACAATGAAATCATATCCAGAGATGTTAGATTCACAATGAAATCATACCCAGAGATGTTAGATTCACAATGAAATCATATCCAGAGATGTTAGATTCATAATGAAATCATTTCCAGAGATGTTAGATTCACAATGAATTAAATCATATCCAGAGATGTTAGATTCACAATTAAATCATATCCAGAGATGTTAGATTCACAATGAAATCATATCCAGAGCTGTTAGATTCACAATGAAATCATATCCAGAGATGTTAGATTCACAATGAAATCATATCCAGAGATGTTAGATTCACAGTGAAATCATATCCAGAGATGTTAGATTCACAATGAAATCATATCCAGAGATGTTAGATTCACAATGAAATCATATCCAGAGATGTTAGATTCATAATGAAATCATATCCAGATATGTTAGATTCACAATGAAATCATATCCAGAGATGTTAGATTCACAATGAAATCATATCCAGAGATGTTAGATTCACAATGAAATCATATCCAGATATGTTAGATTCACAATGAGATCATATTCAGAGATGTTAGATTCACAATGAAATCATATCCAGAGATGTTAGATTCACAATGAAATCATATCCAGAGATGTTAGATTCACAATGAAATCATATCCAGAGATGTTAGATTCACAATTAAATCATATCCAGAGATGTTAGATTCACAATGAATTAAATCATATCCAGAGATGTTAGATTCACAATGAAATCATATCCAGAGATGTTAGATTCACAATGATATCATATCCAGAGATGTTAGATTCACAATGAAATCATATCCAGAGATGTTAGATTCTCAATGAAATCATATCCAGAGATGTTAGATTCACAATGAAATCATATCCAGAGATGTTAGATTCACAATTAAATCATATCCAGAGATGTTAGATTCACAATTAAATCATATCCAGAGATGTTAGATTCACAATGAAATCATATCCAGAGATGTTAGATTCACAATGAAATCATATCCAGATATGTTAGATTCACAATGAAATCATATCCAGAGATGTTAGATTCACAATGAAATCATATCCAGAGATGTTAGATTCACAATGAAATCATATCCAGAGATGTTAGATTCACAATGAAATCATATCCAGAGATGTTAGATTCACAATGAAATCATATCCAGAGATGTTAGATTCACAATGAAATCATATCCAGAGATGTTAGATTCACAATGAAATCATATCCAGAGATGTTAGATTCACAATGATATCATATCCAGATATGTTAGATTCACAATGATATCATATCCAGATATGTTAGATTCACAATGATATCATATCCAGATATGTTAGATTCACAATGAAATCATATCCAGAGATGTTAGATGCACAATGAAATCATATCCAGAGATGTTAGATTCACAATGAAATCATATCCAGAGATGTTAGATTCACAATGAAATCATATCCAGAGATGATACATTCACAATGAAATCATATCCAGAGATGTTAGATTCACAATGAAATCATATCCAGAGATGTTAGATTCACAATGAAATCATATCCAGAGATGTTAGATTCACAATGATATCATATCCAGATATGTTAGATTCACAATGAAATCATATCCAGAGATGTTAGATTCACAATGAAATCATATCCAGAGATGTTAGATTCACAATGATATCATATCCAGAGATGTTAGATTCACAATGAAATCATATCCAGAGATGTTAGATTCACAATGATATCATATCCAGAGATGTTAGATTCACAATGAAATCATATCCAGAGATGTTAGATTCACAATGATATCATATACAGAGATGTTAGATTCACAATGAAATCATATCCAGAGATGTTAGATTCACAATGATATCATATCCAGAGATGTTAGATTCACAATGATATCATATCCAGAGATGTTAGATTCACAATGATATCATATCCAGAGATGTTAGATTCACAATGATATCATATCCAGAGATGTTAGATTCACAATGATATCATATCCAGAGATGTTAGATTCACAATGAAATCATATCCAGAGATGTTAGATTCACAATGAAATCATATCCAGAGATGTTAGATTCACAATGAAATCATATCCAGAGATGTTAGATTCACAATGAATTAAATCATATCCAGAGATGTTAGATTCACAATGAAATCATATCCAGAGATGTTAGATTCACAATGATATCATATCCAGAGATGTTAGATTCACAATGAAATCATATCCAGAGATGTTAGATTCACAATGAAATCATATCCAGAGATGTTAGATTCACAATGAAATCATATCCAGAGATGTTAGATTCACAATGAAATCATACCCAGAGATGTTAGATTCACAATGAAATCATATCCAGAGATGTTAGATTCATAATGAAATCATTTCCAGAGATGTTAGATTCACAATGAATTAAATCATATCCAGAGATGTTAGATTCACAATTAAATCATATCCAGAGATGTTAGATTCACAATGAAATCATACCCAGAGATGTTAGATTCATAATGAATTAAATCATATCCAGATATGTTAGATTCACAATGAAATCATATCTAGAGATGTTAGATTCACAATGATATCATATCCAGAGATGTTACATTCACAATGAAATCATATCCAGAGATGTTAGATTCACAATGAAATCATATCCAGAGATGTTAGATTCACAATGAAATCATATCCAGAGATGTTACATTCACAATGAAATCATATCCAGAGATGTTAGATTCACAATGAAATCATATCCAGAGATGTTAGATTCACAATGATATCATATCCAGATATGTTAGATTCACAATGAATTAAATCATATCCAGAGATGTTAGATTCACAATGAAATCATATCCAGAGATGTTAGATGCACAATGAAATCATATCCAGAGATGTTAGATTCACAATGAAATCATATCCAGAGATGTTAGATTCACAATGAAATCATATCCAGAGATGTTAGATTCACAATGATATCATATCCAGATATGTTAGATTCACAATGAATTAAATCATATCCAGAGATGTTAGATTCACAATGAAATCATATCCAGAGATGTTAGATTCACAATGATATCATATCCAGAGATGTTAGATTCACAATGAAATCATATCCAGAGATGTTAGATTCACAATGAAATCATATCCAGAGATGTTAGATTCACAATGAAATCATATCCAGAGATGTTAGATTCACAATGAAATCATATCCAGATATGTTAGATTCACAATGAAATCATATCCAGAGATGTTAGATTCATAATGAAATCATATCCAGAGATGTTAGATTCACAATGAAATCATATCCAGATATGTTAGATTCACAATGAATTAAATCATATCCAGAGATGTTAGATTCACAATGAAATCATATCCAGAGATGTTAGATTCACAATGAAATCATATCCAGAGATGTTAGATTCACAATGAAATCATATCCAGAGATGTTAGATTCACAATGAAATCATATCCAGAGATGTTAGATTCACAATGAAATCATATCCAGAGATGTTACATTCACAATGAAATCATATCCAGAGATGTTAGATTCACAATGAAATCATATCCAGAGATGTTAGATTCACAATGAAATCATATCCAGAGATGTTAGATTCACAATGAAATCATATCCAGAGATGTTAGATTCACAATGAAATCATATCCAGAGATGTTAGATTCACAATGAAATCATATCCAGATATGTTAGATTCACAATGAAATCATATCCAGAGATGTTAGATTCACAATGAAATCATATCCAGAGATGTTAGATTCACAATGAAGTCATATCCAGAGATGTTAGATTCACAATGAAATCATATCCAGAGATGTTAGATTCACAATGAAATGATAACCAGAGATGTTAGATTCACAATGAATTCATATCCAGATATGTTAGATTCACAATGAAATCATATCCAGAGATGTTAGATTCACAATGAATTAAATCATATCCAGAGATGTTAGATTCACAATGAATTAAATCATATCCAGAGATGTTAGATTCACAATGAAATCATATCCAGAGATGTTAGATTCACAATGAAATCATATCCAGAGATGTTAGATTCACAATGAAATCATATCCAGAGATGTTAGATTCACAATGAAATCATATCCAGATATGTTAGATTCACAATGAAATCATATCCAGATATGTTAGATTCACAATGAAATCATATCCAGAGATGTTAGATTCACAATGAAATCATATCCAGAGATGTTAGATTCACAATGAAATCATATCCAGAGATGTTAGATTCACAATGAAATCATATCCAGATATGTTAGATTCACAATGAATTAAATCATATCCAGAGATGTTAGATTCACAATGAAATCATATCCAGAGATGTTAGATTCACAATGAAATCATATCCAGAGATGTTAGATTCACAATGAAATCATATCCAGAGATGTTAGATTCACAATGAAATCATATCCAGAGATGTTAGATTCACAATGAAATCATATCCAGAGATGTTACATTCACAATGAAATCATATCCAGAGATGTTAGATTCACAATGAAATCATATCCAGAGATGTTAGATTCACAATGAAATCATATCCAGAGATGTTAGATTCACAATGAAATCATATCCAGAGATGTTAGATTCACAATGAAATCATATCCAGAGATGTTAGATTCACAATGAAATCATATCCAGATATGTTAGATTCACAATGAAATCATATCCAGAGATGTTAGATTCACAATGAAATCATATCCAGAGATGTTAGATTCACAATGAAGTCATATCCAGAGATGTTAGATTCACAATGAAATCATATCCAGAGATGTTAGATTCACAATGAAATGATAACCAGAGATGTTAGATTCACAATGAATTCATATCCAGATATGTTAGATTCACAATGAAATCATATCCAGAGATGTTAGATTCACAATGAATTAAATCATATCCAGAGATGTTAGATTCACAATGAATTAAATCATATCCAGAGATGTTAGATTCACAATGAAATCATATCCAGAGATGTTAGATTCACAATGAAATCATATCCAGAGATGTTAGATTCACAATGAAATCATATCCAGAGATGTTAGATTCACAATGAAATCATATCCAGATATGTTAGATTCACAATGAAATCATATCCAGATATGTTAGATTCACAATGAAATCATATCCAGAGATGTTAGATTCACAATGAAATCATATCCAGAGATGTTAGATTCACAATGAAATCATATCCAGAGATGTTAGATTCACAATGAATTAAATCATATCCAGATATGTTAGATTCACAATGAATGAAATCATATCCAGATATGTTAGATTCACAATGAATTAAATCATATCCAGATATGTTAGATTCACAATGAATTAAATCATATCCAGAGATGTTAGATTCACAATGAAATCATATCCAGAGATGTTAGATTCACAATGAAATCATATCCAGAGATGTTAGATTCACAATGAATTAAATCATATCCAGAGATGTTAGATTCACAATGAATTAAATCATATCCAGAGATGTTAGATTCACAATGAAATCATATCCAGAGATGTTAGATTCACAATGAAATCATATCCAGAGATGTTAGATTCACAATGAATTAAATCATATCCAGAGATGTTAGATTCACAATGAATTAAATCATATCCAGAGATGTTAGATTCACA